>CM039724.1:48839526-48907768 GCA_022539455.1 Dendrobium nobile | reverse complement strand
TTAACAAGTAGTTTTTTTTTATTTTTGTTCAAATCGGCTATATTGCATATGGTTTCATATGTGCATGTAATGATAAGGTTGATGAGTACTGTTCTCTTAAGTTCAGTAGACTAGATTTGCCATGAGCTGTTTAAAAAATAAAGCTGATTCAAAAAACCAAAAATAAACAGATTCTCATGCGAAGGTCAAACAAGTTGGCTGTTGCAAAAAAAAAAAAAAGTCAGCTGTGACTTACAAATAGAAAAAGTAAAGTTGGGAATAATTATTTTCAACAAAGTGTGAATAGGATCTGGTGAGGACAAGTTATAACTAGTAGCTTAATATATGGTGATGCGAAGTTTAACTGAGACAAATCAGGCATTTGTAACTTTTGGAGTGCATAGATACAATTGTTGTACAAGAACCCAAGGTAAGGAATGGGGTCTAGTTAGACAGGTCTATGGTTGAACGAAAAGGTTTAATTAAGCTGGATTCATTAGCAAATGCAGCTTGCTAAAAGATTGATAGTGAATGTTGCCGATACAACTGAAGCTGATGAGATGCTCTTAAGGATCAGTATCCATCTTTTGAACAGCGGTTAACCTTTTCATCCACCGTGGGTCTGCTCCACTTTTTCCTTCCTCCACTTGTTTTATATATTCATACTTGAAACTCAGATTATTCAGGTGGTATTTGCTTTTTTGCTCTATCAAATTTAATTTACAGATGTAGTGCAACTCAAATCAAATACATGCCTTATCCATGCAACTCTGATTTTGTTTGTCTTGCGTGCAATTGTGCTTTGCACCCATAGTCCTTTGTCTGGAATCTCATCCTTACACTTTATGTCAAGCTGCTGAATTTTTCACTATGCTAAATTATTTTATTTGGGATCTTTCTTATGCCGGCTGGCACTTAGAGAAGGAAGTGTATTTCCTAATGTTGTCTTGTTGGATTTTGATTAAGCAGATCGACATAGATTCTTTTAAGGCTTTTATGATCTGAAAACTTGTCTTTTTCGCTGTTGTTAACTTTCACTTGTAGATCTAGGTTAACTTGAGCATTCACTAGTTTAATTTGAATAAAATAAAAATCATACAAGTTCCTGTTGTTGAAATTTCCAAAGTGCTGACCAAATTTTCTTTTTACTATGCTATGACAGGGTCTGGCTTGCATACGTTTGTTCTGTATTTGGGACCTCATATTGCTTTTTTCACCATAAAAGCCATGCAGTGTGGACGAGTTGATTTTAAATCTGCTCCATATGATACCATACAATTCAATAAAAGACCTTCATGGCTTGAAAATGACTGCTCGATCTATGGCCCTCCCAAGTTTTCATCATTACCTGGTTCACTGGTTCGGGTTCCAATCAGCAGCATACTGCCTCAAGTTCAGCTAGAGGCTGTTCTTTGGGGCTTTGGAACAGCCCTTGGGGAGCTTCCTCCGTATTTTATCTCAAGAGCAGGTGCCTTCATTCTTTCATTGCCTAACGGTCATTATTTTTAAGTATTTTATCGTATATGATTTCATCGTTAGTATTTATTGCTGTTAACTATATTATTTATTTGAATGCTTACATTTGATTGCACCCTCTTATTTGAGGGCTGGTTAATGAATACGCACTCTATCCTTTCATATGGGAAAGGCCATTTTCCATATTATTACTTTTTAATGTTATAAGCTTTCATGAATGGAACTGTTGATTTATATCCTAAGTAGCTTTTGATCAAACTTGTTAAAAAACGGTTGTCTTGTAATTCCCATCACTAAATGTACAATTTATTTAGATTTTTTAAAAAATCACATTCATTGAAATTTTTCTAATTTTCTTAATTTATCTACCAAAATTTTTTTGAATTAGATACTCCTACACATTAAATTGATGAATAGTTTCTCACTATCTTAGCCTTTCATTATGTGTTTTATTTGTATGCTTGATGCATGATCAGGTTATCTTAAGTTGAATGGTCTTGATTTTTCAATTGAATATTACATGATTGAAAAGCAAGTTAAAAATTAAAATAAAATAGTTTGGAGGAGAAATCTCTATCCATATTGAAGGATAATACTTTATCTATTTATATACACAAGTTTAATTGTACATGCACTAGGCAGACAAAGTCTTAAAAATCAATGAGAACTTGATTAAAATTCAAATAGAATGAGTTTTGTACCATAAGAATTTTGTATCTAATAAGACAAAATTAATGACGAAGCAACATTTGAAATATGTTTTGGAGAATGCCAACCATGGAAGCAACTGATGAGTATCAAATAATATTAGTTGAATTTGAAGGCTGTCCACTAAAGATGTTATGAAATGAGCAAAAGAAAATCTGAAGTAGAAGGCTGCAAAGAAATATCCACTATAGACAGAAATGCAAACCAAAATAATTCATGGTTAATAGGGTTGATCATAAATACATACTTACATAGTACATTGAAATGCACACAGTTCCTTGTTTGTTATATGTTGATATGATGTTAAATGTTTAAGTGAGCATTACTCTAAAATGATGCATAGATGATAGAACCAAGTTGAAATTTTAACTTCCAGAGCAAAGGATTTTAAAAATCATATGCTAATCCATAATTTTATAGATTAAATATAACATTCGTATTCTAAATTAATTTATATTCTTATTAATTTTTTTTGGTGTGTCAATCAATAATATAAATTTATGTTCGACTCCTTGCCTTTTTTTCATAAATAATTGGCTTACCCTTTAAAGAATTTGATGGATTGCAATTTAGTTTGTTGTACTTTTGGCTTTGCCACTCTAAACAACTCTTTGCCTGCAACATATTTTGTCTTCTTTTGAAAAATATACTTATATATAAAATTTTGACACCAACATAATATTTGACTGAGTCTAAATAATAAGAAACTTTATACAATTAATTTTTTTTTTTTTTGCACTTTTGATCAGTCTTCTCAATGTTATTCTATATTGATCATAATAAAACTTATTAGGGAGTATGAAAAGTGGATGAAAATTGGGTCAAATAAAATAGTGAAATTTATGGTTGTGAATCAATTATTTTTATTCAAATTGAGAATAAACATAAAAATCTCATGTGACTTAACAATTTTATTACAATATAAATTATTAAAAATACTAATTCAATTATACTCATCTGTAAATTTATTTTAAGTTGAACAACACTAAAAACAGTGAACATGAAACTTATCTGAAAATGAAGTGATCTCAGATTCTTTTCCTCACATCTTATCATTGAACATAGAAAGTGTACGGTTTAACCTAAAAATCATCAAATATCTCATGTGTTACATTTTATCTTAACATGCCTCCACTACCAAATTAAAAGGAGAAGTGATACCAAATGGGCACACAATGTCGTTGGAGGTGAAGGTAGGTACGAGATGATGCCGAAATCAATAGAGGAGGAGAAGTATCAAGATTTTCTTTCAACGATGACAAAGAATGATGTATAACGGGTAGGAGTTTGCTCTTGAAGAGCAAATCAAGGGGTCTAAACAGCAACTTTGACTCTTAGAAAATTCTGGACAGCAATCTCCAATGCTTGAATAAACCTTGGGCAGCTGTTATAAGGCTGCTGGAGACTTTTGAACAGCAATTTCAGACCTCCGGGGTGCAGGACAGCAGTTGGTGGCTGCAGGAATCTGTGGACAGCACACAGGATACAGCAGGAATTGCTGGAAAGCAATTTGCTGTAGTAAAAACAGCAACGGGGAAGCTTCAGGTTGCTGTTGAAATCACTGGACAGCAGTGCCGAACTTCTGGGCAGCAGGTATTGCTTCTGGCGAACTATGGACAGCAGGTAGACGGTCTTCCTGGACAGCTTCTTTACGGATTTGAGCCCTCCTATATAGAGGACAACAAGCTGAATTGGAAGAAAACTCTATAACAGCCTTAGAACTCTCTGGACAGCAACATAAATCCAGCAGGGGCTCAGCTTAAGCAGTCACGGGAAAAGCCTTTGGAGCCAGTGGATGGCGGGAGTTTGAAATCCTTTCTTACTAATTATTCTCTGGATGGAAATTGGAAAGTAATTAATGGAGAGAGGCTGCAAGAGGAGGGGCGGCGGTAAGGAAAAGCCTTGATTTAAATCTTCTGATGGGGATATTCCTTTTAGGAACAAATTAAACATATAGTCATGCAGATTTCGGCCAAGGGAGAAAGCCAGAAGATTTGGAATTATTTTCTAAGGAAGAGCTTGGGTTTAGGAAATAATTTAAAGAGGGGTTTAATGAGGTGATTTAAAGATCTTTGATTTGAATTTAGGAAATTTCAAAATCTGAAATTTAATTTCAGTTTTGATTGAAATTGGGGGGAAATTTAATTTGAAAATTGGTTTCAAATTAAGAGGCCATTAATGCATTAATAGGGGAATTAATGATTTGGGTTTAGAATTTAGAAAAGAACTAATTAAGTACCTTTTGAATTTGAAATTCAAATAGGATGAAAATTGGAAACTTTCCAAAAATAGCTTGCATAAATTAGGAAAGATTTCGAATTTCAAAATACATGATTTTGAATTTGAAATCAGCCCAAAATATGAACACCCAAATTAGGCAAGGATTTCAATTGGGATGAGGTGGTGGATGGTGGCCGACGACTAGAGATTGGGCCGGCGGCATCCAAAGGGGTGTTTGGCCGTGAAGTTGAGGGAGGACGAAAAGATGACAAAACAAAACACGATATAAGATAAAACGAAAGATGCAAGGAGGAGGGTGGTGGATGAAGACGAAAATACAAAGAGAAAACCACGAACCCGGCCGTCTCCAAGGTTGGTGGGTGATTCGTTTGCCCTTCTCCAAGGGACTTCACGTCACGAGCCGGGCCCATCCTGCGGCTGGTGAAACTCTCGATTTCTCTCATATAAATCTCACTCTCTTCCTCTCTCAAGAAGAACACAAGTGTGGAAAACACAAAATTTTTCATATCCAATTAACTATCCATTACAATAGCTTAAGGCCCTTATTTATAGGCCATAACATGATAAAATAGAAAATTACAAAAATGCCCCTTGGGCCATAACACTCAAATAAATTAACCTAGGGGTAAAATAGAAAATAACATAAAATAGAAACTAAAATGCAGAAAATAATTCATAGATGACAACTTAAATTAGAGCCGTCGATTTACGACGCTTCCTGTGATAGATGCGCCAGATCTTCGTGCCGATGTCCGCATCAAAGAAGCTTGAGGCAAATGAGTTCTTGCTATAGCTATGCAAAGGATTCTTGCTTTTGGTCAATGTAGGGTAGGGAATGATTACAATGAAGAGCCAAAGGTGGAAGGTGGCGTTTTTGGGAGTGGTGGCTATGACGATGGAGGAGGTTGCATAGATGGTCTGTGATGATGATCTTGATGATGACGATGTATTTATTGAGGTTGAATTTTGCATTCACTATGTTCGGCTATGGCATGCAGCCTAGTTGATAGTGGGAAAAGGAGACACGTATATGATACAATGTGAACATGGGAGACATTCTTATTATTGAAGATTTACTATACAAGCACACATGTGACATGATATTATAATATTCTATCTTAAAATGAATAAAATTACTAAATAATTATACAAATTAAATAAATATGAAATGAATTCTTATAATAATAATTTATTCCAATTTTCATGAGAATTAATTTAAAATTTATTAAATACTTTTAACTCAAATAAAGAAGAAAGTCGCATGATATTATGAATTGAAATAGAGAAAATTGATTATTTTGTTAAAAAAAATAAGCATTAAAATTTGTAGAAAAATAGAGTGAAATAAGGAAAATTATTATGTCATTTAAGTAATATATTTTAAAATAAAATAGAATGGATGGATTTAGAGCTGTCAACATTTGACCCAACCCGAAAACCCGACCCGAACCCGAACCGGGTCGGGTTCGGTTTAGAGATTTTGACCCGTTTGTAAAACCGGGTCGGGTTCGGGTTGACCCGGAAACCCAAAATCGACCCGGTTTGACCCGTTTTTAATTAATTTAATAGGATTTTAAAGATTTTTATGAAATAAATAAATGATATTTCAAAAAATTATAAACATTGTTGCCCAAATTAAATTAATCTTGATTTATTTTAAATTAATTGAAGTAAATCTTACCTTAATTTAATTTAGATTTAAATAAATTGAATTAAATAAAAAAAATTTAATAAAATATACCCGAAGCGGGTCGGGTTCGGGTTCGGAAAACCGACCCGTTTGCAAAAACGGGTCGAGTTCGGGTCGGGTTGAATAGTGTCGGGTCAATTTCGGGTTGGACCCGAACTCAACCCGTGACCCGTTTTTGACAGCTCTAGATGGATTACATTATTTATGCTCTACTTTTTAAGTTAACATCTATTAATTAGGACATGTATAATGGATGTGTGTTTGTTAATTTTTTTAATTTTCTTTAATTGGACACTTAGAAAGCATATTTGACATGTGTCGTGTGCGTGTCAGGTAAGTACACGTGTCTAACATGACATGGTTCGTTATTACAAAGTATTGGTGCATTATAGCCTGAAAGTGGGGTTCATGTTTGGCTTGATAATGAATGACATGAGCTTGAACTTGATTTTAAGCTCATTCATGTTTGACTCGATAGTTAAGAAGCTGAGACAAACAAAGCCTTAATTTTTTCATATTAGGTTCATTTACACCTTATTTTTTATTAGATTGCTAGCCACATCATTTATTTGAATGCTTGATACAAACGTAGATTTGTCAAACCATCAAGCATAATGCTGGTCATCGTGAATGTTCTGGTGGTCATTTCCAAATCCAGCTGTTTGTGGTTTAGAATCTTTAATTTATCATAATAAAAGTTGCTGGGGCCCTGTGGGTGAAGAGCTCTTTAAAAAAAGAAATGGGAATATCAATGTATGACGGTCTTCTAAAGGATACATGCAATTTACTGCTTAAGATATCGGATTTGAGTGTAAACATATTTTCTAATAGTGCTGGCTGCCTAGATTGGTTATCTTCCATTCTAATGATTGATCTAGAATTTTTATAAATCATCCTAGCATTGTTTAAAATTGTGCAATATGAGGCTTGCCTTGTTGCCTGCCTCAACGTAATTCCAGTGAAAAACAGCTCGAGGCTTATGCCTTAAACTTTTTTTGTAAGGCAAAGCTGAGGCGCGCCTCGCCTTACTGGTGTGAGACATACACCTAACCCGATATATATATATATATATATATATATATATATTAAAACTTACCTAAATCATAAACTAAAGCCCCGAAGAAATATGCCTTCATGCACCCAAAGCCTAACAACTTCCTCTCAAATGTCTTGACCTTCAGCCCATCGCCTTTGTTGTAGCCACCCCCGGGAATCACTTGAAAGCCATACACCACGACCACCTCATTCTCTAAAAATTTTAGAATATTATTCTCATCTTTATGTTGATGACAAGTATTTATGAAAGATAAAGATGATTATAATAAATGAAGAAGAAATAGATTAAGAGGCATTGAACTCCACAGAATAAAGCAGGAGACCAATTTGTTATGATCACGACTCAAATAAAGATCCCCTCAATGATGACAGTGCATACGCCTTTTTTAGTTTTTGTCAATTATGTTAGTTTTTTTTTTAAGAATTAAATGCGGATGAGTTAGGAATTGAAAAAGAAGAAATTTGGAGTTGAATTTGATGTTATATGATACTTTTACGTTATTTCTATATTTTATATTATTTTGCTCTTGTAATATTTGGATTTCAATTCTATTTCATGCAATTTATCAATTGTCACTTTACGATTTGTGCAATTTTTTGTATATATATCAATTTATTACTTCATACTTCAATAGAAAGTGAATATGTCATTATTTAATATATTATTTTGATATTATAAAAAAATCACTTTTAACCTTTATTTTCATTTTACGCAATTTTTGGATTTTGAGGCTTACACATCAAAACGCTTTGAGTCTTACACCTCGCCTCACGAAAGAAAAATGCCTCAATATCCAATTGCGCAATTTTAAACCTTGCATCCTAGCCTGTGTATTTGTTTGGTTGATACTGTGCTGTTTAATTTCCTACATCTGATTTCTTTTGACAATGGAATTGCTTATTGCAGCACGGCTATCTGGAAACAGTGTGGATGCCATGGAGGATTTGGCTGCTGTTTCAACAAAAGAAGATGGATTTTTATCTTCTTTCTTGAAGAAAACAAAACGATGGTTTTATAATCACTCCCAGCATATGAACTTCTTCACAATTTTGGCCCTTGCTTCGGTAAGCTCTTTTTATACGTGTTTTGTTTGCAGAATTCACATAAAAAATAAGTATCATACACATTACATAACTAATATTCCCTTTTCTATTGAAGACTTCCTCGTAATGGATGTTGCATGAAAAATTCGTCCAATTATTACTATTTAACTGACTTATTTTCCTTTTTTCGTTATTATTCATAGCACTGGGTTTCCAATTGTAATATATTCCAAATTCTTTGTTCACAACTAGAGATAGTCAGTCATTCAGGGTTCAGGAAAGTTTTATTGGATAAATTTTGAGGGATTGTTTTTATTGTATTCGTGTAAATTACATAAGAAAATGATGCTAAAACTGGATCAGGATGAAATTGCTGCCCTCACAGGTTTATAAATCGACGATTCAATATTTCTGTCATCTTGATCTGATCATAATTATTCAATGAATACTTAATTAAAATCTTGCAAAATGCATGGGCAACGAAAAAGAAGAATACTGGAAAATGCTTCTTCATCAATCACAGGTTATTTTATATCAAGAACCCAAAATGGGTATATAGTTATCAAATGGAAGACTGAAAGTTTAGACAGGGAATCGGATCTTCTACAAGATTATACAATGCGAATCCCCTATATGGCTTGTTTTCCTAACAAAAAGTCAAGACCATAAGGTCGCAGTCTGAAAAGGAATTTTAAGAAATCCATGTGTTAATGTGCCGGCCATGCATGTGGACGTGCGGATTTATCAACTGCAGGAAAAAAGAGGATCACCGGACAAGAGAACACCTTAGGTGGGAGAATGGGTATGTCTATGGTTGAGAGAAAAATCTTACTAGCGTCGGGCTTGTAGAATTATCATAGCAGAATCAATGTGACAAATTTATCTTGTCCCCCAGCATGCAGCATATGTGTGGACAAAAATGTAGTCTAGATGAAGGTTATGCCAATCTCTGGGGTCTAGAATTTCCTAGAATATTCCTTAATGTAAAGCATACACTAAAGTGGAAGTTCCTAGAATATTCGTTAATGAAAAATGTGACTCTTATTCAGGCTAGGACATTTTGTTCTGGTTCCTTTTTTTCAATAATTTATCATTACATATTAAAAAAATGAACATAAAAATTTTAGATGTTCATGTAACCGAAATAAAAGATCTTCATTCACTTAAAGATTTAAGTAGTTCTTCACAATAATTTAACCCAGAACCTCAAAAGTAGGCATTATATTAACTTTAGTTTGAGTTTTCATTACATCAAATGCGTCTATGATAGAATCTACTTGAAACTCTTGAGCAACTGTTTGCTCATTTTACGCTATCAATTCACTTGGAAGAAAGTCATCCTCCATTTTTGTTAAGCATTTTATTTTTGACAGTTCTTATCGTAAAAAGAAAAAAGCTCTTTCAATTGTTATAGTAGATATAGGCATAATTAACACAAGTTTGATCTATCTCTCAACTAAAGGATAAACCGTTTACTTCCTTGTATTTGAAGAGAGCTTAGGCAAACTAATGATTATATATATATATATATATATATATATATATATATATATATATATAGAGAGAGAGAGAGAGAGCATTAGTAATAATGAGGGATGGATTGTGAGGGCGGCGGGATGGGAGAGAAACATTGAAGGTGGTGAGAGTAAGAGATGTGATGATTGTGAGGAGAGAGATGCAGCGGTGACTACAAGCAAATGATATATGGTTATGGTGGCCATGTGAAAGTGTGAGTCTGGGCTGTGGTAATAGCGATTCACAGTGATTGGAGGAGAACTAGGGCTAGGATGGAGAGCTGAAGTGTGATATAAGCACAACACATGCAATTATTAAGGCGTTAAAATGATGTGGGTTTAGTTAGAATTTTTAATGTTATTTTATTTACGATATTATTTTTTTGTTCTACCTACAAAATTTTATCAAAAGAAAGCTGCAGTTGAAAATTGATAAATAGTTTCCACAATAGCATTCTATTGGAAATAGGCTTGAAGAAAATCCGAAGCATCTTTCTGATAGGAAATACTTGTAATCTAGTATTTCCTATTCACTTCTTGCAACACTTTCCAAGCAAACTGCTGTCCGGAGCAGGAAAACAGTGAAAACAGCAGGAAACTGAAGAAAAACTGAGAGAAAACGTAGGAAAACAATTGCAAACGCTTGTATTTCACTAATAGAAGCAAACAACAAGCAAGATACAAATTTCCTTCAATTCGAGAGGAAGGAAAAACTCTCCAAATCTCTAGCCGTAGCCTAGAGCCCAAGAACAAAAAAAACTAGATCTCAAATAAAAATTCAAATTCAAGATGATCCCCCTCTTTCCTCCTAACCTCCTAATTAACCATAAAGGAGTTTTACAAATTGTCTAAACAGCCCCTCGCATTCAAAATTTCCCTCCCAAAACTCCTCCTTGGCCCCCGTCGGATGTGCTCGTTCCGCTCGGTTCCGCCCGCCCTGTTCGGTTCCGCCTCGAGTAGGTGTGGACCGGTCCGGGTTGGACCGGTCCAGACGGCTCAGGTGCCGGCCTAACACTTTCATTTGAAACTTGTTATTCTACTTAAAGTATTTTGGACAAATATTTTGTTAGTAATTTGTTGTAACTTCCAACCATTGATTTTTTATGGAAATTTTCTACCGTTGGTGCTCTCGATCATAGTATTGTTGGTTTTTCATATTTCTAATTTTGAGCGGCTCACTTGATATAAAAACTTCGTAGATTCAAAAGGGTATACATAGTGTACGCTGTTCATTTTGTTGAATGCTTGGTTCAATTAGGGTAGGTTGTAAGTTTAAATATCGTAACTTAGAATTAAAGTAGGATAGTTTATTTGAAATGGTTCATTAAGGGTGGCTTTTGGAAAGGGAATTTCATGGTGATTACAGTGTAAGTTATCTAGAAGTACACTAAGATATTTTAAGTGTTGTGGACCATGCAATGAAGACATAAATAAGATAAAATAAGTTGAGTGGATAATAATATTTGATCACGAGAGAATGTGTGAAGTATATCCTATAGAGGATTAGATAACCAAAATTTTGAAATGGTTCTCTCTTGGAAAGCAGAGAAAATAGAGATTTTAATGTTAAAAGAGTTGAGAATTTAAATTTATGGGCTTAAGCGAAACAACAATTTAATATAGCCACTAAGAGGAAAGATAGACATGCAGGGCAAAATTTGTCTTTTAAAGCAACAGATTTTGTACCTTGCAACTAGAAAAAAATCTTATATGGAATCGCTGTTGCATCTTTTACATTAGGAATGCAAAACAAATGATAAAAATATAAGGACATTTGATCAGAGATACCTAAAAATGAAGTTTTATCCTAGCGCAAAAAAAAAAAAAAAAAAAAAAAAAAAGTTTGAGTGTAATTTTGATGTATTATATTTTATATCAAATGCCCTCCTATGTCTTATTATTAGTGTTACGCTCTTAAAATAAAAAATGTATTAGGAATCCCTGACACAATTTTTTCCCTTCCAACTAATATATTAAGGTTTTAGGTGACATAGTTGTGTAGATTGTTCACTAGACCAAAGAGTGTAGCAAGAAATAGAGGTTTGATCTATCGTGGCTTCTTTTTAGTTATTTGTAATTCCCTGCAGAATTCGGTGGAGCTTGCCCAGAAGTCAACATTTTATTTAAAATAGATAAATGATTCTTAATTTCTTAGTCATGTTCATTTTATTCAGAGGCTTTATCCTTTGTTTAGCTTCATTTACCAACTCACTAACTATGAATGAATTATTTGACCAAAAATTGATAGAAGGAATATTTCCACGAGAGAATTTTAAATATTTTAGGGTTAGTCAAACTGATATGATTCTCTTAAAAAATTTAAAATGCTCTCATGGAAAGTTTTCTTCTACCAATTTTCATCCAAAAATGGCAAGTAATAGAACCAAAATGGTTTTAAGTTTGGTAAGTTGAGGGACTAATTTAATATATAAAAACATATCAGACTAAAATGGATGCAACTAAAAAATTTAGGCACCATTTTGGTCATTTATTCGATTTAAAACAATGGGGCTTAGTTGTTTGATCGTTTTAATGCTACAACAAAAGAGCTGGTCATCACTTTGATGCTCTGTCCTACACCTTCCCTCTGATGGAAGAACAATTTGAGTGTTGGTACTTGCTATTACTGCGGCTTAGATTTAATCTATTTGATCAAGGAGGAGAATGGAATTGGAGGCATATAGTGTTGCAATCCTGACAACAGTTTGAAAATGTATTAAAATATTGCTACTAGTTGTGAAACTCATTGCATTGTTTAACTTAATTCATTATGTTTAATTCATGATATCTCTCACTTCTTTGTTCAAATTAATGAAGGCTTATCTTGCTTATAGTATTTTACTATTTTTTTTCTTGCATTTTTCTCTGCGCTTTTAGGTGCCAAACCCTTTATTTGATCTTGCTGGAATAATGTGTGGGCAATTTGGAGTTACCTTCTGGAAGTTTTTTCTTGCGACTTTGTTTGGGAAGGCAATTTTCAAGACCCACATACAGGTAAATTATTTTTCGATAGAATTTTTAGATTTGACGTATGTGATGTTTCTTGAAACATTTTCCTATTCGCCCCTACCATCCAACCCCTTCTTATATGTGCATATAGAGCCATACCAGAAACTATTCTTAGCCATAAATCGTCTCTCTTGTTTGATAATTGAACCTCAGTAGAAACCCTTGTGCTTGAGTACACGATTTGTTGGTCAGCTATATCAGGTTACTAAGTGCTGTATATAAAGAGTAAGTTGATCCTAAATCATTTCATTTGGCTAATTCAGTTGGTTTACATAGGTTTTTTTTTCCAGATCGTGAATATTGAAAATTTTGGTTTGATTCTATTTGGGTTAGGTTAGATCAGATTTGGCGGGGAGTTATGCAAGGCCATAATTGAATCATCTAAGAATCTTCCGATATATATATATATATATATATATATATATATATATATAAGGGAATGTGACTAAGAATTTAACTTTTGATTGCAAACTGTGCTTAATTTGCCTCTGTTTTTCTTACCTTGGTGCAGACCTTCTTCATCATCTCCCTTTGTAATAATCAACTGTTAGAATGGGTGGAGAATGAGTTCATTTGGTTGTTCAGTCCAGTTCCTGTTTTATCTTCTATTCTTCCCGCCATTGTCACGAAATTGAACATGATTCAGAAGAAATATTTGTCAGCTCCAGTTCCTTCTGCAGATCTTCCGCAAGGAAAGGTATGAGTTCCTCAAGGTCAATGCTGCAATGCATCTGTATTACCTGTGCTTATATTTAGGTGTTTACAAGTTATTTACTCAATATTTCAGCCGACCATGAATTGCTTATTTGGAAACTTTTAGTTGAATACTAGAAAAAAAAAGGTGAACTCAATATTTGAGTTCTCTCCAAGGCTGAATCTGGCGAGAGGTTGATGTAATGAACCTTAATATTATTATTGCAAAGAGATTATTTTCACGTCTTGAACTCGATATGTATCGGTGCCGTATCGGAGGTGTATCCGTGTATCGATGTATCCAATATAACACGCCTTCATAAATAGGTGTATCGGTGCAACATAGCTTTTTAGTCATACAGCATAATCTGGCTGCCTGTACAAATCTCAACAATGGCTATGGTTTTGCTACCAATCGTGGTGTCGAAGTAATGAGTTTACCCCACTAGATATTTGCCATCTAAAAATCAAATATCACGATGATCATCATCGTTAGCTCTATTTTAACTATTTTGCATTGGCTCTATGATTTAATTTTTTATTTCTTTTTTGTTGAGCATTATTTGAAGTGTTGAATCAATTCTTTACAAATTATTTTGAACTACTTTATTCATATTATTTTAGGTTCTCTCTGTCTCCTTAATTTGTTAACACTAATTTCATCTATTTATGTAAGGAATGCATTTTCTACCTTCTTTGTATTGTACATATTCAAATAATCTATTTTCAGTTACTTATCTTCAATATATGTCACTTCAACCTTTTGTCTTATGCAACTTTTCTAATCCTTTGACACTAATTTTCCTATTATGATAGATGCATTTTTTGCCTTCATTACAATGTTAAATCACTTGACTCAACTTTCAATTAGTTATCTTCAATAGATGCACTTCAAACGTTTGTCTAATATAATCAGTTTCTAAATCTATCATTCTTACTTTCTTAGCTGTCACACATCCTTCTGACTCTACTTATTTTTGTTATGCTCAACTTAAATTTCAAAGATTTTTTTATTACCCAACACTCCGAATCCATACAATATCGCTATTCTTAAACGGCTTTTACAAGTTGAAACTAACATTTCGTTTGTGACAGCTTTCTTAATGCTTAAAGCAGCTTTTTAGCACAAGGTAGTAAGAAAGTCTGTCTTAAATGAAGCCTAAATCATTCATGTACTCCTATCACAGTTTCTTAAAGTTTTAATCCGAATATCTCACCGCAATCGTGGCTTGACCGTTTCCCATCCCTTGCTTTCAGGCAAAACCGTGGAACCTATCATTCACCACTGTCTGGAACGCTGTGATATGGCTAATGCTGATGAACTTCTTTGTGAAAATAGTCACAGATACCGCACAGAGATATCTCAAACAACAACAAGAGTTGCAGATTAAGCAGTTTTCTGCATCAATCCATTCCAGTTGCAATTCTGAATCTAAAAGCAATAACAAATGATTATTTCTCATTGCTTCCCAATCCAAAACAAGGTTAGCTTCTGCATTATTAATGAAATTTCTCTTCTCGAGATCTTAGACTTCGTTTGAAACGGTTTTCTTACTGCTTCTTAAAACAGTTTTTTTTTTTAAAACTGCTTTAAGAAGCAGTAAAAAAGCCGTCCCAAATAAGCCTTAGTTTTCCTGCAGCTAAACTTTGCACATTGTATAGCATAGGTGGTGTTGTTTGTGGCAGCGAGCAGAGGATTATTTGTGCCGCTGCTATAGAGGAAAGGCCTCCAATTCCTTGCTGATTCTAATCTTATTCTTGAGTATGCTCTGACCTTTCATTGTTTCAACGTTATAAGCAAAGGATAATATATTAATATTAGTATATTACTTTGTGGACCATTGTATTAGAAAAGCCCTGCATGCTTAACGATGTTGCTGGCGAATTCTATAATTGATGAATATTGAAAAGAAAAAAAAAAAAAAGACATTGGAAATACTTCGCTTCATTAATGCTTTCTCATAGTAGATTTTGGTATGCCATATCCTCTTAATTTTGATCAATTTTTTTTTTATCAGATGAGCATTATTGGATTTATTTTGAGAAAAATGTGATATATATATTATTTTTATATTACATTCATCTCAAAACATATTTAATAGTTTTAAATTCTATCAGGGTATTTTTTTAGCTATGATATTCTAATAAAGTTTCCCTACTGGGTAGTTGCTGGAGAGATGGGGAGAGAGTTCTAACATATATTTCACTTTTATCTGCTTGTAAAAATTTCTCATAGACTTCAAGCTTTTTAAATTTGTGGATAGATTATTCTGTGCGGAGTTCGAACGTATTCATAGACCAATTTGGACTCATGCCAACAAATTTAATGTGTATTGGATGACATCCGAATTGGGACTGTATTGGATGACTTGGCGCATCCAAATTAGCACTGTTCATTGGATGACATAATGCGTCCTAATTGGTATTATGCATTCGATGACACGACACGACTGAATTGATCCTGATCTTTGGACGTGAACACGGCACATAATAATTTTTCCTTTGTGGTCTTGAACTGAAAGGTATTTTTCCATTAATGTTACCTTTGAAATTGCTGCGAAGATTGGGTTGTGCTAATGAGTAAAAGCAAACTTTTAAGTTGATTTGAAATTGTATGGAAAGATATTTCCTTGCTTTAATATGCTTGATTGATGAGAAACTAATCAACATTTATTTATAGTTAAAATTAATAAAAAAATATTTATTAAATATATTAGAACAAAATAACAAATATAAAATATTAAAAAAAAAAATTCATTTTCATTTTCATCTCATCCGGTACAAGTAAAGTATGCAATAGATAATTGGAATGCAGACATTGAAACAAACTCTAAAAAATTTAAAGAACATTAGCTTCTCCTACAGGAACTCCTTTATAACTATCTAAATATTTTGAAACTTCAACCTTAGTAAATTGAAGCCCTAAAACTTCATATCAAGACAGGACCATTCAAAGAGTTCAAGGCTTAATAGCATAAACTGTTGCTTGAGAATCAATAGGTTTTGAAGCCAATAATTTGCGAGAAATTATTCTCCGCCGAGCAATATCAAGTCAGATAATGGGACGCATTCTGATTAATTTTCAAACGATATTTGGCACCCGCACAAAAATAATTAATCTTAATTTGCAGTCAGATTTTTTTAGAAATTTTACACAAATACCACTTTTTATATAGTTACAGAAATGACACAATTTATGTACTTATTTATATAATATCTTAAATAAAAGCAAAATATATACATTAAAAAAAAAATTATATTTTAACTTATTTAATATTAATCATATGTTTTGCCATTTAGAGATCAAAAGGTTCTACAAATAAATCTAAAGATATAAATATTCGATACAGAACTATTTGGTAATTATGTAAATCCCTCTTTTCTGAGGTAATACTGTAATAATTGTATACAAGGACTTGGTTGTGATCAGAAACCTCATAGAAAATATTCTATACATTAAATTCATCTATACTTACAGTTATACATATTTATTTAGATTAATTAAGATAAATTTAAATACACATCACATACGTAAGATTCGAACTCAAAACTCATTTATTGGAGAGATTATTCTGTGCGGACACCGGACAGTCCGGAGACCAATCAGAACGCGCCACGTCACCCGATACCGAGCGGTACCGAGCAAAAAAGTGACGTGACGCATTCTGATTGATCTCCAGACGCCGTCCAGTGTCCGCACAACAGAACCAAGATGAGCTGCATTAATTATATATATGTTACCAGTTTCTTCCTCCCTGTTGCTCCCACCTGAGATCCTCAGCGAACCGCCGAATGGCATTCCGGGGATCGCCATTAGAAATGGACAAATAGTATGCCGCAGTATCATCATCAACCTGCAAGCTTCGTTTCAGTGAATCAATAAGTTTCCTACTTCCTCTTTGAGAAGTGAATCCACCAGCAGGAAGAACTGATATTCCATTAGGGTTTCCTTCTAGATAGAGCACTGCAACTTCTCTCTTAGCATGATCATCCAATTCGATGAAGCAGGTACTGTTATGAAGAAGTTCTGGATCACTTATGGGGATCAGAAGCCTCTCTCTTGAATATATTCCATGCTCGCTCATCATATTGTTCAGACGTTTTATCTCAATCACCTATATATGAAGAAGCAGCCTCGGAATGTTAGAACATGGAAATGGAATAAAATCTTTGTATAGTTGGGAGATTCTGCTGTACTATATATTCCTTAAAGTTTAGTTTTTATTTCAATCTTAGTGAGTATTCTTCAATCATTAATCATAGCTTTCATTGCATCTGAGGCTTCGTTTCGGACGGCTTTCTTATTGCTTCTTAAAGCAACTTTTTAATTCAAAAATAAAAAATTTTAAACTAAAAAGTTGTTTTAAGAAACAGTAAGAAACCCGTCCCAAACGAAGCCTGAGTCTACTTAAGCATATATAGGAGTTTATTTAATCGATCTATTCTAAGACGTCTTCTACAAATATTGTTTGATGCTACATTGCTAATGCAGATTCTTTAGTTAATTTTATTATTGAAAATATAAGTTAATCAAATTAGTATAATTAGGTTTTATTCTAAAAATTGTATCTTATTCATCATTACTTGTTATGGCTCTAGATTCTCATTCTTACATAGCATCCTTACAACAATAACAACAACATCAAGCCTTTTATTTATTTATTTATTTATTTTTTTAACAACATCAAGCCTTTGTTACACTACCTGGGGTTGGCTACATGAATCCTTTTTCTCTATTGTGTCATGTTAAGTCAAATTCTTGTTTAACTCTAATAAAAAAAGATCATTTCTAATATTTTCTAACCAAATCTTTTTAGATCTACCTCTACCTTTCTTAACATAAATCAAATCTAAAACCTATACTTTCCTAACCAGATCATCGGAAGGCCGCCGTTTTATGTTACCAAACCATCAAATGCAAAATATCCTTGGTCCAATTTTATTTTTTAGCTTGTTTAGCTTTTTAGCTCTTCCATTAGCGTCTGCAATTACATCTTCACAAAAGGTATATATATGATTTCTCTACTATTTCCATAAAGGCAAAATGTTAGAAGCAATCCTTCATGGTTGATCTTAGAATGTTGCTTGATGTTGTGTTATACATAGAAGGGTGAAATATATAAGCAAGGACATCGGTTCACTTATCCAGATTATGGAGGATGTTATGATAAAACTTCCTATCCTCATTCAACTGAAAAGCTATATATTATAAGTTTCTAGAACCAAAGCATCCGATTTGAAGCATAACAAAAATATAGAAACAATGTTCAATTAAAACATACTGTATAAGATGACTTACCAGTCACTGAAGAGCAACCTGCCATGCATAGCAAATGTTAAGAAGACACAAGCTACAGCTTGTAAATTGGTTCAGTAATGTAAAGAATAAAAACTGGTTTTTATCCTTTTGACATGGAGTTTTGTCTCCTCCTGTATCCAATGACTAAATAACAGTGTGAATAACTAAATAGAAGAACATGGCAAATAATTTCTGGAACCTTGGAATTCCATCTTCACTAGATATCCTCCAAAACTCTTAGTAAGTAACTTGAAAGTTCTATTGACAACGAGATTAACTGATGGAAAATTAACCAAAAAGGATAAAAACCATTATATCTAGTCAAAAATACAACACAAAAAAAAACTACAATAGGACCAAAAGAATAAGTATAAATAGATATGGTTATATGCTGCACTTTTTTTTTTTTTTTTTAAGACAATTAATGTGTGTTAAACTTCTTACCTCACCCCAAGGTTGAGGCAAAATCACATGCATGTCCCCCCCCCCCAACCAAAAAAAAATAATAATAATATAATATATATATATATATATATATATATATATATATAAGGTAATTTATCCGTCTCCGGATCGAGCAGGTCGAACCCCGCTAGGGGACGCTGCCCCCTTGGACGCCCGACATATCTGCGAAGCGTACGACAATCAAGTGTATGAACAAATAGGGGTCGAGCCAAATTCAAGGCAACTTCAACATACATTTTGTAGAAATTGAATGATTAATCATCTTTAGCGACCATTTTCTTTGTCTCTATTGTTTGGTTGCTATAGACCCTTTTTTTAGCGATGGGTCGAGCCAAATTTGAGGCAACACTAACAATTATTTATAAGTTTGCCTCCCCTGAAAATTAAGACTGGGTCCACCCCTGATCACATGAATTAATGCTCATTTTTTTGCCCACCACAAAGTCAGAAGCTGAGAGTTATGTCATAAAAATTGACACCCAAACATGAGCTGATGCAAATTTTTGGTTATATACGAGAGATATCCATCCATTTGTTTTTCTTTCTACAGAATAATGTCGAGATTAGAAACTCATCAACGTGTGCTGTTTTAAGAGCACTTAGAGAATAAATTGAATGTAGGCTCACGACACGACAGCTGAGCGCTAAAACATACTAACATCATGAATAGTTAAAGTAAGCCAAGATCTCTTCTCCGATCTTCCATTAACCATGAAAAATTCCCACTGAGATTACCAAATAATTCAGCATCTCTGGAATCATTAGCATAAATGAAATGAAAATGCATTAGAACAACCAAGCACTATGCAGCATTCACCACAAGACCATTCTCTTTAATTGGGCCATATAAGTTGGTTGGGTGACCGAATTCCCATGATTTTGGGTGAGTAACTCTCCCCCCATATAATATAAATTTGCTTTCATCCTAATGAAATCCTTCTTTCCATCCATTTTCAAATCTTCTTCAAGATTTCCGTGGAACTATGTCAATTTCATAAGACCGAAAAGCTTCAAAATCCATAGATCACTGCCCATTCAATTTCCCCTATCAAAACCCATCCCTAAATCCACCCCCATTCAAATTTCTCCACCATCCCCGATTTAATGTAATCAATCCACGCAGTTCGAAATCCACACATTCCAAAGTCCAATTAGAAAACGAGAATTTGTTAATTAGTGGTAAACATTACCTGAACTGAATACTTGACGGCGAGTCCGGCGACGGTGTCTCCACGGACAAGGCAGTGGGAGATGGCGAAGCGGTCAAGGCCTGTGTAGCGCCAGAATCCGGTAGAAGACGGCGAACCTAGCACCCGCTGCACCTTCCACGGCTTCCTGAAAGCTAGCTCCACAAGCTCCCGATCGGAAGCCAACTCCCTCCATAGCCTGCAGACGCACGCCGCCCGCGCCAGGTCCGCCGGTGATAACAGCTCTAGGATCGAGCGGAGGAGATCGCTCGCACCGAGATCCGAGAAGTTAGCGTTCATCGGAGAGACCACCGCGGCGGCGGATGCTAGGGTTTCAGCGGAGAAAATATAGTGTGGCCGGATAAAGGCAATAAATCATACTAATTAAATGGTACTAAACTAAAATTATATTTTATTAAATAATTAAAAATTATTATAATATCTATAAAATACATCTGAGGTTTTTTTAATATGATGCATTTTTTTAATTAAAATATATTTTATTAAATTTTTATTATGATAATTTTTATCACGTGTCATTAGTTTCAAAATTTATATATTATTTTTAATATAATTAAAATATTATATAATTATATAATTAATCAGTTATTGAGATAATATAATTAAATTATTAGATATTCTTGATATATTTTATAATTATTAGCTTGACAATGTATAATAATTAATCTATATGATCTCTTAGTTATATTTATCAAATAATTTAATTAGATTATCTATTAATTTAATTGTATTAAAAAAGAACACAATATATGTAAAATTAAAGACACATGGCTAAAAAATATATTAAGATATCATGAGACAATTTTTATTCTTAAATATTTTAAGAAAATAATAAATTAAATCATAAAAAAGTTTCATTAAATTTTAGAAAAATAATAATTTATTTAATGGATAAAATATGATTAATTCTTCATTATCAAATTAACTTAAAATTAATTATAAAATTAAATGTTTGAATTATGTTAATTTTCTATATTTATTGAAAATTAATTATAATGTAAAGCACTATAATAAGATAAATAAATAGAAGTCATCTTATCTTGCTAATTTTATAGTGCATAATAATCAAAAAGTAATCATAACAATAAATTAATTTAAAATAATTTTATAATTCATAATTGTTACCCAAAATTATATTGTTTAGTAAAATTATATCCAAAATATCTAAATTAAATAATATATTTGTATGTGAAATAGTCAAATTTCCAGGAGTTTAATAAAATATTAAAAAAATAGTTTATAAAACTAATTAAATTTTAGATGATATTATCATAATTCTAAGCATATAAATGTTATTTTAATAAGTAAAATAATTTAAGATATTGCATTTAAAATTATCCTAATTATAATGGTGCATAAATCTTGTCTTTATGATTATGACTAATTGTCACACTAGATATAATTTTAACTCTTTTGCTAACTCACATATTATGATAAGATATTATAGAATAATATATTATTAAGAATTTAATATTTAAAATGGCACATCAATAATTGTATAAAAAAAAGGTTGATATGTAGTTAATTGATAAAAAATTAATTATTATATGAGCATGAAATGCAAAAATTGTCTTTTTTAAATGATAACAATAATTGTCTTTTTTTTAAATGATCAAAATATATTATTATTTATATCATAATTAATTATTTTATTTGCAAATATTCAAAAACCTATTAATTTTTTATATGAGCATGAAATGCAAAAAAATATTTTTTATTCTCAATATTAATCTTATCCTAACCATTTGTGATTAGTACTTTAAATTTTTATTTTTCATTTTTCATTTTTGTTTCTATTGAGTATGTTGATGTGTCTTATTCTTGCATATTATTTTGAGCAATCTCCCAGCTATTTACAGTTAGGTCTTTCCAAGAATACCTAGATGTGAATTTTATGAATGCTTTTTAATATTAAATTAATCCTTACGCTTAGTTTGGAACGGCTTTCTTATTGCTTTGTAAAGCTGATTTTTAGTACAAAAATCTCTTAAAAGCAAAGAAAATACATTGGTCTAAAGCTATCCCAAACGAACCTTTAATCTCTCATTAGAATTATGTATGAGTAATGATGATAATAAAAAATAGATGATTGATCATAGCTACGATATGATTCCACCGACAACAATCAGCCACACAAATAATCCAACAACAACAACAACAATAACATCAAGCCTTTGTCCCACTACGTGGATATTTTTCATGTCATGATTGTTCGACAAATTTTACGCTGGTTATCGCCTAACGCAACCCTCTACTTTTCTCATCTAGGACTTGTGACATCACAACGATAGTGCCAACAAATAATCCAACCAATTAACAAAAATAAAATTCAAAACAACCCAATTGTCGCAAAAAAGACTAACCACATCGACATCAATAAGTCCAGCGACACCGACAACTACAAGACAAATAAACTCTTGAAAACGTACGAAGCACAATATTAGGTCTAAAATAAGATCGGTGAGCTAAACCTTAAACCCTAAACTCTAAATACGAATGATTGGAACGATAGTCGATCATTAACCTAAGCTCAAAACTACTAACAATTAAAAAAATTACATTTATATCCTCACCACTTAAAAGAAAAACTTACAAAATTATAAATTAATTATAATGATGTATTTAAATATTATATTATATATATCTCACATTCTCACCTGCATTGAAATGCAGCTTTAAAAACTGTGCATTTAGTGATTTACAGCATCATCCAGCTGCCATTACTCATAAATTTTCTTGAAGACTTCAGTATTCATATTCAGTGCTCTGAACCTTAGTGTTTGGGTGAAAGGGACTGATTTCCATTCTTTATTGGTTATTATAATTACGGGCTATATAAAATTGTATAATTTATGCTGCAGATTTGAATAATAAAACTGTATAATAAATGCTTTGGTGGGTTGTTGGCTTGTATTTTAATTACCCATTCAACAATAAATGAAATTTAGTTTTTTTTAATTGTTTTTAAAACAATTTTTTAATAAATAATTAATATTTTTAAATAATTAATATTTTTGTGCTAAAAATTATTTTAAAGCAGAAAAAAATCCGTCTCATACGAAACCTTAAGCTTCTTTTGTAATAGCTTTCTAAAACAACTTTCTAGTATAAAAATTTTTAATTTAAAAGCAGTAAGAAAGTCATCCCAAACAAAACCTTAATATCACCTCAAAATCTGAAATAAATGTATGGTTCTAATTCTACTTGAGATCAATATTATTTCAAATTGAAATGGTTTGATTTAGTGTATCTACGTGTCGATATGAACTCGAAGTTCGCATGAACCATCAAGCCCACTAAATTTATATATCACACAAATCTAGCAAGTTAGTTATAGGTTTAGCTCCATACATTAAGTCGATGGAGTCGACCAAGCAAATCGACTAAAAATACACCCAAATAGCTACGAGTTCAACTTCTATAGTTTCTACCAAAAGGAGAACTAAGGCTTCGTTTGGGACGACTTTCTTGCTGCTTCTTGAAGCAACTTTCTAGTTTCAATTATTTAATTTTTATACTAAAAATAGTTTTAAAAAGAAAAAAGAAAGTCATCCCAAACGAAGCCTAAGTCTTGTTTTCAGTACAGCTTTTGTCCATTACTTTTTTCAAGACTTTCAAGAAAATTTTATGCTAAAATATTACGGTAGAAAACAATTAAAAAAAAGCTTAAATTTACTCAAAATAAAACTTCTTTTAATACCCTTACATGTCTGCAACAAATATTCAATGTCAAACAAACTGTCAGGAAGAAATACAAAAGAAAATAAGATAAAAGAAAAATAATGAAAATAATTAATAATTGTCCCTTTCAATCTATATGTCATATTTTAAATCTACCTCACAATTTAAATAATAATAATAAAGCATTTATTATATTTAAGTCACCTATTAAATATTACCTCATATAATAAGCTTCGTACATCTAAAAATTAAAGAATCACGACAATAGTTTTAAATAATAATTTATTAAGTAGATTTCAACTTTACTTAATTTTTTTTTGTTTATTCACCAAAGAGAATTTTCCAACCGATAATAGCAACTAATAAATATGCTCATAAGAAGCTGCCTTTTTTGGAATGTTAAAATGGTAATTTAAAAACTATTTTGGGTCATTTAGTTTGAATGAGTTCTTATATGCCTTCCAACCATAAAAATCATTTGAAATATAATATAATTATAAGTTTAAAATTATATGTATATATAGTTCACATAATAAAGCTTGCACAAAGGTAAAAGGAGGCTTTATATAAGGGTCTAATTGAGTCGAGTCGAGAGCTCGTTTAATTTGACTTGAGTTTGAACTCGAGCTTAACTTCAACTTGAGCTCATTTGTTGAGCTTGAGCTCAACTCGAGTGAGAATATGAGGCTCAAGCTCGATTTGAATGCTCAAGCTCTCCATAAGAAGGCATGAGATTGGCTCATTATGAATCTTGATTTCTTATTTTGAATTTGGACAACAAATAATTAATTAAACTAATATAAATGTCGATGTGTTCATTAATATTAATCAAACTGGCTCAATAAGTCTAGGGGTGTTAATTTTTGATACGACCCAAAACACGACCAGAACCCGACCCGGAAAAATCCGGGTTCGGGTCAACCCAAACCCAAAACGGGTCGAATTTGGGTTGAACAAATCAACCAGTTTTAAAAATCGGGTCAGGTTAGGGTTGACCCAACAACCCGAAAGTGACACGAAAACTCATATTTGACCCGAAAACCCGAGATTGACCCGTTTATGACACGATTTTGACCCAAAAATCGAATATTGACCCGAATTTTGACCCGAAAATTAGCAATTTTAGGTCAACTTCGGGTCATTCGTGTCAGGTCGGGTTCGGTCCGGAAACCTGACCCGTTTTTAAAAACGGGGCGGGTTCGGGTTGACCCAAACAGTGCCGGGTCAGTTTCGAGTTCGACCCGAACCCGACCGGCTGACCCGAATTGACACCCCTAAATAAGTCAACGAGGCAAGCTGGGCCAAGCTTGAGCTCAATCTCATATAATATATGAGCTCAAAAACCAATGATTCAATAAGCTCGAATCACGAGCTCATTAACTAGTAGATGGCTCACGAACTGTCTTGGCTGACTTGCACCCTTAGCTTTCCGAAGCTTTCAAGATATGATTCCATTTCATTGTAAGAAAATTATGTAATAGAAAGTTACATTAAATAGATGGTATCAATCAATCATTAATACCTACTATGAATGACCATTTCTAAGAGAGAATAGGCTTTCCACTAGAAAAAAAAGTCTTTTGCATTAGCATTAAATAGCTTACTTAATGACCTCCTGTTGTTCAAGTAATAAAGTAGCAGCCCAAATAATGGGTAATCAATCCAGTCCAGCAAACTAAATATAACAGAAAACTGAAAAGCAAAAAAGCTTAGTAAATTAGACAAAGGCACATGGCTAGGGAGATCGGATAATTAATGGAGTCCAGGTGAAGAAAACAACCTGAAACAGTAAATCTGAAGAAGAAACAAAAAAAATTTAAAACCCTACAGATGCATGAGAAAAGTAACAGTAGTTTCATTTGAAAATGGATATAAAGGATGCCATTAATGGCAGAACACAATGAATTCTTTGAAAACAAAGCTTAAATGAAGCATATTTCTATGCGCAGTTGCTGAGTTCATCTGTGTGGGAAAAATGGCAAAAAAGCTTTCAATAATGGATTGGGTGGGCTAGAGTCATTAGAGCTTAGCGACGTTTCTCTCTTTTCTTCTCCATTTCTAGATAGCTTCTATCTATAATAGAAACTAAACATCCAAAAATTGCTTCAGATTAACTTAAGGAACTCAGCAACTGGCATTAAAAGAGCTTTTAAACACAATATACGATCGACTTTATGTCAATGTCCAATGACTGCAAGCCATCAAAAAAGAAAATAAGGCTTTGTTTGGGACGGCTATCTTGATGCTTTTTAATGCAGCTTTCTAGCAAAAAATTAAATTTTTTGCACTAAAAAGCTACTTTAAGAAGCCGCAAAAAAGCCGTCCCAAATGAAGCCTAAAAGAGTATGAAGAAAGCTAACCATAAAAGATTACACTCGCCGCTACCTTGAGCTCCACAAAAATACCCATGCAATCCAAGAAGAAAGCTACCTCTAGCACCAGGCTTTTGTATTTGGCCTGATAAGAATCTGGCATTGAAGACCACATAGTGAGTTATATGATATTCATTGAATACAACTGACACGTAAAACTTTATTTTTCTTCCATCCAAACAAAATTTAGGCTTCATTTGGGATGGCTTTTTTCTACTTCTTAAAGCAGCTTTCGAGTACAAAAAATTCAATTTTTGTACTAAA
This sequence comes from Dendrobium nobile, assembly GCA_022539455.1. Lineage (NCBI taxonomy): Eukaryota > Viridiplantae > Streptophyta > Magnoliopsida > Asparagales > Orchidaceae > Dendrobium > Dendrobium nobile. The sequence goes on along the minus strand of CM039724.1, from coordinate 48,881,069 downwards.
AAAATGTTTTAAGAAGCAGTAAAAAAGCCACCCAAACGAAACATTAAGTGGATTCACTCGTTTCATACCTTACCCTTGTTTGTTTGAAAGTCACCAAAATATCCAATGTCAGCAGTAAAATTCAAACTCACCATCCATGGCCAAGGCCATACATTTCCATGTAACCCAGTCCATAGTCCTGGTCATGGCCATGGTGATGATGATGATGGTGATCTTGATGGCTTGCTTCTTCAAACATTTTTTGCATGTGATCTGGTACTGTATCTTCCTCAATCCGTTTAATTGATTTTGGTATTGAGGACACAAAGTCTGCAATCATCCTACTTATTTCTTCAGCCGCATCTTCCTAAACCCACCAGAACAGCCAAGACAGGCAAAAATGAAGCAATTTTACAACAGAAAAACATCAATAAAGAAAAGAAAATTTCAATGAAAGTTGTGGAGACTTCAATATGGAATATGCTCAACTCTAGGTGAAATTGACATACTAAACCTGTAAAGATACTTGAGCGTCTTTATTGAGAGTTGACTATAAGTTAGACTTTGGGAAGGATAGATGAGCATCAATTACATTTTCTAATATTCAAGCTTTCTTGCTTAGTAGATCAAATAATCTTTTTACTCTGTATAAGCTTTATTTAAAGTTGAAAAATATAAATCTTGACTTCTCTATATTGTTTGATTTCATGTGTTTCTTTATGGTTCGTCGTACTTCATTCCGAAAGATTTTTCAGCATTGGAGTTATATGTTCATACTAACAATTTGGCATTAGACCATAAGTTTGAGATTGGGATGTTTGATGGCTATAAGAGCTTAGGACTTTGAAGAGCCTAGATGAGTGACCTTTTTAAGAGATTCAAAAAAGCTTCCTATAGTCATAAAGCATAAATGAGAGAAAATAAACTCGAGACATATAGGAAGTGTTTAATACTAAAGATATAAAGATAGTGAAAATAGTAACTATATGACTAATTTGTCTTAGAAGGAGAATGCCAATATCTACCACTTCTAAAATGAGAAACTCAGAATAGGCATATACAAATGAAAATTTGTAATAATAAATTACTTTGGCAGAATTCTGAATTTAAGAAGAATACTAGTTTGAACATAATCGAGTACTTTGGCATTCGTAAATTGAATGAGTTATGTATTTGAAAGTTGAGATGTCATGATCAAAATAGTTTCTAGGAGGCCAATTGAGCAAAATAAAACCATGAGCACTAAAATTACGTGACAATTCATCTTTGGATTTATCACAATTTTCATCAAGTTGAGTGAAGAAAAGTTGAAATATTGATAAAGAAATGAGGTGTGACTCTCACTTTGGGTTATAAAAGAAAAAGCTCTAGTTTCATTTGATTTGATCAAGATTCATATGGCAATGGAGAAACCCAGGATAATTGCAATTTTGAGCTTTGGTGTAGAAAAAATGGTCCGGAAGAAGTGGCCCTTATCAAGTACACTAGGAATTTCTTTGATAAAAAGCTTACATAAGGTGCACTCATTGAAATGGATATGGTTTGAATTCAAACATACCACTACATTTTAGATAGTTCCGCTGTGAGACTTTTTCGGAAGGGCAAGATGCCAAAGAAGACAATCAAGGGTAAGATATGCCTTGAGATATTTAAATTTGAATACACCTTAAAGATGCCATTCACAGATGAACAACGTGATTTGCTGCTGACATTCATGGTGATTTGCAAACAATTGTTACATGTGAATTACCTTATTTTGTTAATAAGTTGGTTATGTGGTCTCTTCTTTGGGAATGCTATTCACCTTGAATTTAATCCATTTTTTTATATTGGCTCTAACTTTAATCAAGTAGCAAATGAGTATAGGGTATATGTTTCACAATTCCTCGCCATCTAATTCACCATAAGTTAAGTCACAATAAGCATTTAAATGTTTTATAGCTAATTACATTAGCAAGTTGAAGACTAGCCACCACGGTGAAATAGCCTCCTATTAAGCTTGCTTTTTTGTTTAAAGTTAAAATGAATGGCACACTAAAGAGTTAGACCTGGAGGACTTTTTAGGATAGTACCTCCTCCGCTTCTATTTTCACCAAACGCACTGTCAGCATGAAGAATCCAAGGAAGATCAAGTTTAGAGGATTTAGACTGACTAGGCAATATTGATAGTGAAGACAATTCAACAACAAAATCAACTAAGATTTGTGCTTTAGTTGCAATTCTCTGCACCATTTAAATTTTTTATTCACAAAATTAAATAGACCACTTTATAAGTCTTCCAGAAAGTTTAGGCTCTTGAAGCATTTGATGAAGTAGCCTACTTGTGGCAACTTTGATTTGAAGAGCTTTAAAATAATGACGGAAACATAGAATAGTGATTTTGAATGACAAGTAGTCAAGGAGAGTTAAAGGAATTATTCCTAAGTCAATATCCTTTGAGTAAACTTGTGAGCTAGATACATGTCCAAATGTATATAAGTAGGCACCTAGTCTACTTAGTTCTCTTGTGAAAAGTAGTAAGTTCCTAGCCTGCATGGAATCACTCTTTTATCCCTCTCATATATATTCAATCTCTCCTCTCTTCCCATTCTCAACTCTTCTATGATTATGAAGATGAGGTCTGTTTGGGGCGGTTTTTTCATTGCTTTGCCTTAAGACAAATATCTACCACTTTTTCGTTTGGCTACTTTTTTTCGATAATAAGTTCTAGTAGAATGTGGCAACTGTTTTTTCAAAAGAAAATTATTTATAATGACTAAAACAATTTTAAAGAAAATTTCTACTGTCCAATAGTTTTCAACCACCTTAACAAAATGATATAGCCAAAAAATTAGATTTAATCCCCTTTTTTCTCCCTCAATATCCTTCTTGATCTTGATTTTAATTCGGTTTAAATCCTGAGTAATTACACATTAAAATGCTACGAAAAAAATCTAATTCTAGTAAAATCTTACAAAAAATTCAGTAAAAACTAAGCCAGACAATTTGTGGCCAAAATCTAACACTGCACATTAAATCCAGTGTCGGAATGCCAGAATCAGCAAGCATAAAGCTCATAAATATCAGATAGTAAACTTCCCAAGGAAAACATATCAGATAGTAAAAAGAGGCACCTACAACAGGTATTCGGTTCTACCATCTAGAGAAATGCATAACAACTACATCTAAAACGGTAGCTGTCAAAATAACTCACCTGAGGCCATCGACCACCAAAGTGGAAAGTGAACTTTGCATTAGGAATGGATGCAGTAACTCTCCGACCCTCGTCAATCCATTGATCCGACAAGCTATTGGACCACAGCACTTGGATAGGCAATCCTTTTAACTCCTCAGAATTAGCCCATTCACCCACATCAAGACTATGGTTCAAAGCTCTCCAGGCCGCCAAAACCGCAATTCTCCGATTCTTCCGCTTCAAAACAAGCCTGTAAGCCTCAGCATCCACTGCATCGACAGATCTAGCGCAGCACAATCTAAGCAACCCAGCAAACACTGTCTTCGAACCCAGAAGAAGATGACCCAAGACTGGTAATCTTAAAAGAGGAGAAGGAAACGCCGCTGACTTAGGGGAGGCATCTATAAGCGTCAGGCTGCTCACTAATCCCGCGTTCGCCGACACCCAATTAGTTCCGGCGATCAATGCCGAATCATGAAGCACGAGATGGACCGGCGGCAACGACATGGAATTGATCACCTGCCCTAAAATCAAGCCCATGTCCGCAGGCCCATATTCCAATCCCTCACTGGAGGAAACCCTAGTCGGCCTTTCTTGAATCTCACCGGTTTCGATTAGCTGATCAAAACCCCAAAAGAAGCCTTTCTCCTTAATCTCTCCAAATATGCGACAGATCCATCCAAATGGACCTCCCCATTTAGCATTATTCACCAAACTCACCTCATCAGAGAAGCCGGAGCCCGGCATATCAACGGCGACGGCCCGGAGTCCGCTGGCGGCGAGCGAACGGAGGACCCGTCTGAAGGAGTAGGAGCTGCACCCGAGACCGTGGACCAGAAGCACCGTTTCAGCATCCTTCTTGCCGAGCTCCACAGCGAAGACCTGCATCTGCTCGCCACCGCCTGCAGGGTTAACCTTAATGAACTTCCCTGTTGAGTAGTGACTACGGAGGCCATCCGGAAGGGTAAGGAACCAGGATACATCATCCGTACGCTCGATCCGAGGGAGTGAAACGAATAGCACAGTGACCAGAGATACGGCTACGGTGAAGTAAAACCAAAAGGCGAAGGCCGTGGCCGGGCCGCCGGAGCTCGACGGTTCCGATGCTGAAGAGGCCTTGCTGGATTCTCCCGGCAGTAGTGGAGCATTTTCGCTGTCTTCTCGTTTCTTCGCAGTTTCCGCCATGGCTGAAGCAAAGTCACCACGGCCGTACTGCTCGACGACGACTGCCACTTATCCTTTTCCCTTTCCCCATAAAAAAAATGTTTTATTATTATTATTATTAAATTTTAAATGAATTAAAATAATAATAATAAAATTTGTCCCAACTTTCTTTACTGAAGTAGATGGATTGATAGTTCTTTTCGATAGCTTTTTATTTTATTTTTTAAAAGTTATTGTAAAAACTAAAATTTTAGTATAAAAATTTTCAAAAAGTAAAAATAAAATAATTATCAAATTAAAATTTTGGTGTGAAAATTTATTATTATAATTAAATTTTGATTATTATAGACATAGCTTACAGAGACTGCTAATTTGATGGGCAGTTCAAAATGGCAATAATGGGAGCACAAAGCCTATATTGGAATAATGGCCGACAGGAGAGGGCCGAGAGGGTACCCTGCAATTTTTTTATTAGTTCAAGGGTAAAGTTGGGAATTCACCTATGTACTTTTAATTAATAGTCTTTTTATTATTTTTTTAAATGATGACCTGATGAGTCTTATAAAAAAATTGTATACAAATAACATTACAATATTTTTTAAATGATAAAAACTAATTTTAATTCAACTTTATTCATTTTATTTTTTTCTTGAAACTAAAAATCTCTTTTTTTTTTATTTAGATAAAATTAAAAGATTTTAATATTTTTTTATTATTTGTATGATTTTTGCTCACAAAATTAAATTATATTAATTTCATATTACATAGTTTTAATATATATTATTTAAGATAAAAATAATTATATTTTGATTTCCCCAAAATTGATAGATAATCAATTAAAGCTCAATTCTATTTAATATTTATGAAAAAAATAATGATTTTTTAAATAATTTATAAATTAAAGCATCCAAATGTACCAAAGGAGCCCATCAATATTCTACGCAAAATAAATCTTTAATATTTGGCCGACAATAACTCAAATATGAGAACTGTGAAGGCAGCATGAGTAGAAAGGGAGCAGCCCAAGATCTGATCTCAATGATTTCATTTATGGTGCACTGTCGTTTATTCAAAAGCAATGAGATGTCCTACTCATCAATAATGTTGTTGTTGGGTTCTAAGATGGATTATTTCAATCATATATTTTCATATTAAACGGAATTTTATCGAGAAAGCCTAAATTAGAATTATTGCGTGTCAGAATATTTATGATAATAGAGAAATAAATAGTTTGCTTTTTTAACATTTATACGAAGATCTAACATCTAAATTTGATGGGGGTTAAATGATAGCAGTCGGGTGATGCTGGTCTTAAGATTGTAATTGTGTGACATTGTTTGAAAGATTGTAGTTGGTTGTGGGACTAGTGTTAGGCAACGATAGTCCGACAATTTATTCGGATGATGGTGATCAAGCAAAGATTTGACGACAGTAGTCATGCAGTGATCCGAATGAGGTAGTCATGCTGTGTACTGACTAGAGCAGTTAGGCAATTGTCTGTCATCTACTGTCAGGTGGTAGTTTGATGGTAATGATCGAACGATCTAGGAGTATTACTAGAGTAGAGCTTTTGAAAAACAAATACTAAGAAAAATAAAATGAATATTTTATTATATATTATCTTCATATAAAAAATTATCTTGACTTGCAAGAAATATAAAGCATCTTTATCGGATAACATAAAAATTGGTAAGTTGAATGATTAAACGACTATTAAATTAGCAATTTAATAAAAAAAACTATAAGCATGGAACTTTGGAATATTTTAATTTAAAAAAGAAATATTCGTCAACAAATTTGACAAAAAAAGAAAAAAACTATTAAAAAGACAAAATCTCGGAATTAAAAAAAAAAACCTAGAGTTGGAAAACCGAAAAAAGGCCGACGCCCCACACAAACATTATTATAATGCGGAATAAAGAGCGAGAGAGGTCCAACACGGCTCATTCATCATGCACGCACATTTCTCCTCTCTCAGAGGCAGTAGGTGGCCCCCACCCGACAGCGCCACGAACCAAAGTTCCACCGCTCTCTCACCCCCTTTTACCCCCCCTCCAATTAAGTGGACCCCACCTCCCCCATGTGGGTCCCACCCATCACTAATCTGGAATTACTGCTTCTAAAAAAAATCAAAATTTCACAAATTATACGTATTACATGCTGAGACCGAACACAGAATGTCATTTCCAGGCTAATCAAAATGCCTCACATCAGTGATATCGAGCAACGGTACCGAGCGGAAAGATGATGTGCTGCACTCCAATTGGCTTTCGGAGGGACCGTCCGACATCCGCACAAAATAATTAAAATCCTATAACGAAGTACTTTGGAACGAACAACTTTGAATTTCATCCATCAATTATAGATAAAAAAAACGAGGCAAAAAAATAAAAAAAATTCACTTTCATTCAGCTTGACAGGAGGGTTTCAAAAATAAGTAATGAGAGCAAAATAGCTAAGTGGGTGCCATATTTTTTTTCCTTCAGCATTTAAGATGGCAAAAGGAGAAGAGAAAAACTGGAAAAAGAAATAGCGGAGTCGGCGTCCGTAACTGCCAGAATTTGACCACTCGCTCGCAGGAAAGGCCAAAAACAAAATACAAAAAAAAAAAAAAACAGTTTTTTTATCAACTATATTTCCCTTTACAATACATACACATCCGCGCGCTCTCTGGTTTTCCGTGCGTAACCTTCTCTCCCAACCCTTCTCAAATCAAAACCAATAGAAATTTAATTTGATGGGGATTTGGCGTCGTGGGAAGGAAACCATGGCTCTCCGCGTCCTTTTCACAACTCTGCCACCTGCTCTCCTCTCGTGGAAAAAAGGAAAATTTTTAACCCTCGGAGACTATCACGTGCGGCGCTTGGATGCAAAGGGCGTCTTTCCCTGCCCTTTCTCGGGAGTAATGGAATCTGAAGCTGGAATTTAGGATAGCAGAGCTACCTTCCGGCGGCAGGTTTGTGTTCGGCGGAAGCGGATACATCGGGCTTCAAGGGGACGGATTGCATTGCGTGGATGTACATTAGAGGAGGGGCTGAAGCTGCATTGGCACCGTTGGCAGGTTGGGAGATGGTGGCGAATTGAGATGGGTGCTGCAACAGGCTTGCCGGCATTAGATTCTTGGAATTGCCGGAATTGGCGGCTCCGCCTACCTTGGATGGGTCTGTTGCCGCGGAGAGTGACAGGGATGAAGAAGGCCCGAGAGAGAGCATGCCTGTGGAAGAAGGGGTGGAGTTCTGCCTCTGCTGGTCGGATTGGCGACGATGGTGTTGCTGGAAGTAGCCGGCAGCGGCCGCTGCAGCATCAGACTGGGAGGCTTGAGATTGCATGTAAGGGTAGGAGTAGAATAGTTGAGCTTGTGGCGAATGCTGCTTGGGCATCTGGGACTGCTGAAGGTGCTGAGAGGGGGGCTGTGACTTCGAGCCCAAGTTCTGTGCGGTGGTGATATGGGGGGTGCCGAGGATAGAAGGCATGTTCCGATTGGTTGCAGGCAATGGAGAAATGGTGGAGCTTGACGAGGAGTTCTTACCTGATTGTTGCTTCTGGAAAGGCAGCACAGGTAGGACAGGAGAAGGAGGTGGTGCGGATTTTGCAATGGTGGAAGAATGAGGACTGCTACTGGAGCTTTTGGAAACTGAATTTTGAGGAGATCCAACAGCGATTGTGGCCGCCGCCGATGCGGCGGAGTTGTTTCCTGCTGCGGCAAGGTGCTGACCTGATTGCCCTCCGACCTTGGCAGCAGGGCTAACGCTGAAAGAGATCTGGTGAGTTTGATGGGTGGTCGGTGGTTGCTGGCTCCGCACTTGCTGCTGCAGGGGGATCTGATTATTCTTAGCAGATGGTGATGCCGAGGGAGTTGCCACAGCAAGAGCAGCGGCAGAAGCAGGATTTGCTGCTCTGGCCGAGGGCTTCCATTGGGCAGCCTGCGAAGAAGCGCCGCTTTGTATGAGAGATGGAGGGAAGCCAGCAAGACCTTGAGGGAACTTTAATGCAGTAGAGTTTCCAGGCAAGCGGTCAGTGTACAGGCTAGCATTACTGTGAGAAGAGGCTGTCTTTGCTCTCTGAAGCTGCTGCTGCTGCTGCTGCAGCTGGATTTGTTGATGCTGCTTTGGAAGCTGAAGAACCTGCTGCTGAGAAAGCAGATGCTGAGAATTTGAAGAGTTTGCAGCGGAATTGGATGCCGGTGCAGCGCTTGTTGGCCGGCTTGAGAGACGAGCACCACCACTAGGTGGTGGCTGGATAAGATTCAAGGTACGGGAAGAACTATCAATCACACTACTGGTAAGAATGGAAGAAATTGGAGAGTCCGTGTCTGCCCGAGTAAAAGTGAGAGGATGTTGCTGGACATTTCCCAATACCTTGCTCGCAGATGAGATCTTCACCTCCTCGCCAACTGTGCTGCCATTCCCCAAATCAGAAGCAGATTTCCCATCTTCAGCTTTTTTGTTCTGCTGCTGCTGCTGCTGGGTTGAATGGGTTGCAGCAGCCGCTGCTGCAGAGACCTGGAAACTGTGACGAACTGTTTCTGGAAGACTCTGGAAAATAGCATGATTTTGTGCCATTGTTGAGAAGTCAAGACCAAGGGTAGCAGCTCCACCAGCTGCAGCCGAAGCAGCAGCCCCGCCGAACGACGCAAAGGACATTGCAAAGGCTTGAGATGGAGTGAGATCAACCTTCATAACCTGGTTTGGTGATTGCTGCTGCTGCTGCTGCTTCTCGCTATTATGATTTCCAACACCGCTCAATGCTGCAGCTGCAGGAGCAATCAAAGCAAAGTTTTGGGAATGAGCGGGCATGGCAAATTTCTGCGTGTAAATGTTCTTCTGGGCTTGAGAAACCCTGCTATCAGCTGTGGATGGGGCATCCTCGCCTCCCGGTTCAGGCTCCAATTGCCGAACCTGATGAGAATGAGAAAGGTGCTGCTGCTTGGAAGAAGGAAAGCCATGAGAATTCCCTGCAGTAATGGCACTAGCAGCGGCTGAAGGAACTCTCTGGGATTGTTGGGTGTTCTTCTGAGATGAAGAAGAGCCACTGGACGTACTTGGATTCTGATGTCCCTGCTGGGAATATGGAGGCTGCTGCGAGGATGGCGGCGGCTGTTGTAAACGGAGCTGGGAAGGGTGAAGCATCTGGGAAGGGTAAAATGACAAATTGAAAAATGGCATGGCTTGAGCAGGGCTTGCCCCTCTGTAAGGTTGAGCTCCGCCAACATGTGCTGGAATAGGAAATGAATAGGCACTGTTTTGCAGAAAAGCAAGATATTGAGCTTCGTTTGGTGGCAAACCAGGGTAGTTGAAACTCATGGAAGTCCCTGATCCATTAGCTCCAGAAGCCCCCACCGCCGCATAACCTGCACTGCTGGATGATTGAGCTGTGTTGCCAGAGCCTGGTGCCAACTTTGCAACCCCAGATCTATTGGTCGCCGCAGCAGCCCCGGCAGCAGCCGGCTGTTGATTGAGAGGGAAAATGAAAGCAGGAGCCTGTGATGAACCCAAGATAAATATAAGAAATTCAAAATAATACGGTAGTGAGTAAGAATACAATTTCAGTTAGTATCTTACAAGCATGTTGCCGGCTGCGCCAGGCTGTGAGGACTGCGGCAGTGCGGGCGGCTTCCTCTGTGAAACATCCATGAATTGAGTTGCTGCATTACTCTTATCCTTTGCAGATAGAACAGGATGTGCGGCGGATGCTGGTAAACCTTTCTCCTGTACAGAACCCAAGCTCCTCCCAGGGAGGTTCCCTTGCAATGGACTACCGAGAATCGCTGCTGCTGCATCCGAAGGCGGTGCCGTATTGAGATTATATTGCTTTGAAGCATACAAAGGCCCTGGAGCAGCTGCTGGAGGCCAAAATGGATTTAATCTTGTAATCTGCTGATGACAATGTATGTTTTGTGCAATATAGCAGTGAGCTGCACAACGCTTTGGCCGGAGTTGTGAGGGAAGGAAACTCTGCGAAACAGAAAAAAAAATTTAAATCTTTTTACTACTTTTAACCATTAATTGACAAGAAAGAGTAAAAAGATACCTGCTTGGAAGAACTTGAGGTCCCATCCACGGGAACAACAGGTGGTAGAGGAGGAACTTGACCCAGAAACCTAACACCAAGAAACATACAAATAAAAATAAGAGAAATACTTATCTGCTGATGACCATGACATAAATAAATAAAATACGGCCCCACTTGTTGCATGAAATTACAACCACTGACACTGACAGGCGGAGCAGCAGAATTCAGAAATTAACTTCTGAGCTAGGCCAGTCTAGTCGGTAAAATTTTAGTGGTTAAAAAAAAAACAAACTGACCCCAAAAAGAAGACCGGAAAAACAGGAAAAATCCATGGAGAGCGTACCCAAAAGGAGGTAAACCACCAGGCCAACCTGTGATCTGCATTGGCATGGGCAAAGATGCCGTCGGACCTGGGAAAGATGCCCATGAGATAGAGATCTACCCACCCAAAAGCACAAAAATGAAAAGAAAAAAAAAACTACAGCGATGGAAAATTTTTTACCCGCTTTCTCGGTTCTAGGCTCAGTTTTTGGAGCTTTAGATTGCTGCTTTTGGACTTGGTGTTTAATGGCGCCGGTAACGTCCTTGTCAAGCTTCTTCTCCAACTCGAGTTGCAATTCAAGATTCCTCTCCTTGCCCGCCTGCTTCCTAGAATCAGAGCCCTCTGTTGATGGCTTTCCACCATTGTTATCGTCCAGAGTAATTTCCTCAGCTTCGGACTTGGACTTTTTCTCAATCTTCTCCACTTCTGCTTTGGAAACAACCTCCGGTTTCGTTGCCTGAGCAAAAGATGGAATAAGATCGCAAAAAGTGGGAGAAAAATAAATCCTTTCATTAAAGTGTTTGTTTAAACATCTTTGCTTACATTCTCCATCTCCGCAGATTTGCAATCTGCAACAGTATCCGAGTTGCTTTCTATCTCTGGAGATGACTTCCCTGGAGGAGCCTGTAAACATAGCAAATATCATTATATTCATCAAGAAAGATTCCAAGAAAAAAAAAATAAAACCACCCAAGTACTGAATGATGCATACCATCAAATCGATACTAAACTTCTCTTCTCGTTGGGTATCAGAAATAAAAGAACTGTGGAGAAAAAAAAAATCCAAAATAGAAAGTAAGCGTCAATTAGCCAACCAACCCTTCAAGGAGGCACTACCAGCAAAAAAAAAGTAAAAAAAGTTAAGACAGGAAAGCTCACGCTTTGCTTGCAGGGGCTTCTTCAATGCTAGCATCCAAATTAGCAGTAGGAGAATCTTTTAGCGGAGAGAACACCTCCTCCTTGGCCTTCTTCTCGGGCCGGCTATCTGTATCCTTTAGATCCGGGATACTTTCTACCTTTACCGAATCTTGTTGAACCTTAGCAGCAAAAACTATAGCTGAAGAAACATTAGAAACTGCAGGATCGCTGGAAAAACCACCGTTTTCAATAGCGGGGGAACAGTTCTTCTCTGATCTAGGAGAAGCGGAATCAATTTTTGTCCCAACAGGCGGCAGCACAACTTCTGTCTCTAACTTGGCCACCGAAGAACTGGATGTTGCTGGTAGAGCAATGGAGCTAGGTGGACTAGTGGGGCTTTCCTCTTCAATCCTCATACGAGGCCGTTTCCTCTTTGGCGCTGCATAGGTAGTGGAGAGGGGAAATTTTATCAAAGTTAGTAGAAGAAACCACCAAGACATCATCGAACCTAAGCAACATGGAACCACAATACGAACCAGTGGCAGTCAACGGAAATGAGTTGATGGTCGGATTAGAAGGCCGCACGGTGGAAGGCTGAGAAGTTGCAGGAGGAGAGATCGGATTTGGCGAAGATAACCTAGATTTAACTTCGTTGCCGGATCCATTGGATTCCTTGGGATCGTGTCTGTGATCTTCCGGCTTTGAAGGAACTTGCCTCGTCATTCCGTACAAGACCTCTGCAACCTCAATCTCAATCTCCTGTATTGAAGAAGACTTCGACGTTTTCGGTGGCCTAGGCTTCGGTACACTAATCGGCTTCTGCAATAGAAAAGGGCTAGGTTAATCACATGAACATAAACTAGCAAGTGACCAAAATCACCGGGAAACTAAAAATCGCAAAACATATACCATCTTCTTTCGGATTGAAACATTAGAAGAGGAAGGTGAAACAGGAGCAGTGGAAGAAGGACTCCGTCTGGCCGGAGACATCGATGCTTGACAAGGAACCTGATCTCCTCCGCCACCGCAACCAGCGCCCCCACCTGAAACCCAACATTCTTGTGACCTTTTCACAGATGCTGCACCAAATCAAAGAAAAAGATTCACAAAAATGTATAGAGAAGAAAAACCCAATAAGGAAAAAAAACTAGTGATATCCTCAAATTCCAACTTATCACAATAATCATACATGACCGAGCTTTCCGCGGTATGGGAGCTCCTATCATCTCTTCCGCTACTTTCCAAGTACAAGTCCCCGGCGGTCTTACCGGTTTAACCGGATAACCTTTCCGGATATTGTGGATTTGCATCCCAGAGGCTGTTGGGACTGGATTCTGAGCTGGAGGCGGCTGCAGACGCACGGCCACCGAAGAGTCCTCTTCCTCATCCTCATCATCTTCATCAACACTTTCCTCTGAGCTGTCATCTCCTTCCTCTCTGTGGCTCCCATGCAGCATCCTATCGCCCCTTCTCCTCTTACTCCGACCAGATCTGTCACGATCTCTATCTTTCTTTCCACCTCGATCCCTAAGCCGCGACGTCTCCTGCATCTCTATCGCTCCATCTTCCTCTGTAAGACAAGAAAGTGAAAACAAGAGACAGACCCAATAAAATCAGAAAAAATAAGCCACCAAAACAACTGAATCAGAAACCAAATGAACAGAGTGATGAATCAAACCAGGCGAATCTCGCAAGCTGCTGCTCCTCTGACGTCTTCTCGACAAGCTCCCGTTCACCGCAGCCATGGATCCTCTTCTAGCCTCACGAATCCTATCCATCACTCCGATGAACGCTCATCAAAAAGATACACCCCGAAGAGCTTTATCTTATCCAAAGTCGACTCCGCCGCCTTGAGCAACAAATCTGCGAGCACGCAATCGCCGGAAAAATTTCGCCAAAAATTCCGACTGCAAACCTCACCAGCCTACCGGATCGCAGCGAAAGCCCAAGAATTTACGTATTTATGACTAAAGATCTCACCCTCTTTTCCACTCCCTCTATCTCTTCTTCCCCTCCACCTCTCCGCCTTCTTCTTCCGCTTTCCTCTCCGCAGTGTGCCCTTATCTTTCCCCTCCTTTGGCTTATCACTTGCCAAATCCACTCCTACGGAAGAACCAACGGCCCAGATCGACCCTCCACGCACTACTTTATCCGGTGTTCGTCCGATCCGCAGCAAATCTAACGGCGTAAGCTCTGCGGTGCCACCGTGGAGAACAATCAAGCCGTCCATAGATATAATTCCGCAACTCTGACCCTTCCTAACTGACCGCCACGTGTCCTTAATAGCAGTTCCTTTCTTCCTACGCATCGCGGTATAACCTTCGCGTGTCCGAGCTTAACCACATAAAGTCCATATTGTAGAGTCCTCCGCCGCGGGCTATAGCCGGTTACCCCTCTCTCATTGCGCCGGGGGCCAGTCAAGTCATCATTTCCCATTTTAGTGCGCTTCTTCTCTCTCCCTCCTCTTATTTTATTCCCCTATCAGTGGGGCCCACAGCGATGGCTACACGTAGCCTTCGACGGCCCTGATTTCACGATGCCACCCGTTACGCGCTTTCCCTCGTCCGATCCCACGCTGACGTGGCGCCAGGACAGCCGAAGCTGAAATCACGACGAATGCCGAGCCTACCTGGCAGATACTTCCAAGCGCATCAGCCGTCCATCTCTCACCAATCCAACGGCCGCTATGGACTCTAGAAAAAGGGTGGCCCACCTTGGACGCAGCCGATTGGGTAGAATTTCTTCGCGGGGTGTTAGCAGTGGTCCCCACTTGTCGAATTATGACGTCAGCATGGGCCCACTCGCCACACCGGTAAAACACAAGCACCGCACTTCGCCACCTTCCCTTACCGCCAGCGTAAGAAAAGCGTGCCTAAAAAACAATTTATTTATTTTAATCATTATTATCTTTTTTTTTTAATTTTGCTCTGCTGCGATAGGCGATGAGATTTATTATGCGACCGCACGGTCGTTCCGCTTCTTCCTCGGTGCGGAGATGCAGCGCTTGTGACCCGACGAACACGCGGTGAACGGACGAAGGCACGCGGCGCATGCGAGTGTCCCGGCTTTGGTTTGTTATAGTGGGGCCCATTTGGAAACTAGCGGTGGATCTTGCATCGCGGAGAGATATTTCTTATACTGCCTGAACGAACGGTGGACAGAAGGGCGCGAAGCGTAAAGTCCACTTGCGCACGTGTCGAACCATGTGCGATTGACACGTGGAATGTCAGATAGACAGGATTTGCCGCTCGGGATAAAGTATCCGCTACAAAACAACTTCAAAAACTAATGACATGATTTGGGAAATATTTTTCTACGGGGAATTATTACATATTATATTATATATTTTTATTTTTTTAAACAAAATATAAAAATTTGAATAAATTTATTCTAAAAACATTTCTCATTTTACCTAAAAGATTAAAAAAACACTCAGAATTAATAATAAAATATAAAAAATTTATATGTCATTGTTGCGTCCTAGAAAATTCACGACGGTAGAGAAATATAAAATATAATGTCATAGCTTTGTACGAAGATCCAGAACACAAGTAGAAAAATGAGAGGGTGTAATGTTCATAAGAGATACTAGAGTTTTTTTACGTGGAAACCCCTGAAAAGGGGGAAAAACAACGGGGCCTGGCCTAGTTTGAATGAATCCATTATTGTTTGTAGTCCATTACAAATGAGGCCCTTCCTTAACAGGAAGGTCTTGGCTCGATATAGCAAATATACATCATACATAATATATTACACAGTGGGAGTTGGATGAATCAATGTTGACATGTTTATTTGAGGCGTCAAAACCATAGTTAGCGTGTGATGTAGATCGGAAGAACCATATTCGATGGGTGACGGAGGTCGGAAGGACCGTCGTCGCCGAGCGACATAAATTAGAAGGACCGTTGTATGGCGATGGAGGTCGGGAGGATTGTATTCGTCGGGTGACGAAGGTCGGAAGGACCGTTGTTGGCAAATGACAGAGGTCAGAAGGACTGTAGTCGGCGAGCGATGAAGGTCAAGAGGACCGTAGTTGACAGGCGACGAAAGTCGAGAGGATCATAGTCAGCAGGGAGTATAGTTGGCAGGCAGCAGAGGTCCGAAGGACCGTAGTCGATAGATGATGGAGGTCGGAAGGACTGTAGTCAGCAGACGATGGATGTCAGAAGGACCGTTGTAGGGTGACGACGGAGGTCCAAAAGATTGTAGTCGACATACAACGGAAATCAGGAGTAGTCAGATGACAATGGTTAGGAGGACTGTAGTTGGCGGACTGGCGGAAGTCCTGCGGTGTTCGGCGGATTGGCTGATGTCCGTCGTTGCCGGAAAGAACTTCGGATGTGATCAGGAAGAATTCCAATGATGATCGGTGGACGAGCAGAAGTCCGACGATGGTTGGAGAACAGGCGGATGTTCGGTGGCGGTTGGCTGGCAGGCGGAAGTCCGGCGGCGGTCGACGAACTGGCGGAAGTTCGACAGCGGTTGACGGACTAGCAGAATTCCGTCGGTGGTTGAAAAGAACTCCAGCTGTGATTTGGATGAACTCCAGCGATGGTCGGGAAGAACTCCGGCGGTGGTCAGGATGAACTCCAACGGTGGTCGGGAAGAACTCCAACGGTGGTCGGGAAGAACTCCGGCGGTGGTCGATGGTAAGAGAGCTCCCAAACTCCTCCCTTCCTTTCCTTCTTCTTCGTTCTCTCTCATGAGAAGAGTGGGGGTATTTATAGTTTTTGAGAGTGGCATGACTTGGTAAATATATGAATGATCAAGGGCAAAATCAGAGTGATTTGAATGGAAGACTAATATCGATCCCCTTGATCATGGACCGTTTATTGGTCAATTAAATGCCTTAATGATTTCAGAATTAAATGATCTTGAGCTCGTTGATTCGTCTCATCGAGCCGCTCGATTTGATTATAAGCATGTCATATTTGGAAACCGTTTTGGTAATCCAAACTGTGGTTTGAACCCTTCAACAGCGCTTCAGACCCTTGATTTGGATCCATTCGAGCTTGGGTTGAGTTGAATTTGGTGTCGTTGGGCTCGTCTTCTTGAGACATTCAGTTTGATTATAATTTTATTGAAATTAGAGTTCATATGGTCCAATATCTAATTTTGGAAGCTTTCAACTCAGTTTTGCATCAAGATTCGTGCCCGATCAAATTAATTTTTGGTGACATATCAGTCATAAAAAACTTATAATATAAATATAACTATTATGAATTTAATTATTTCAAAAAAAGCGAACTTGATAAATTTTTAAAATTTTCATTATTTAAATTAAACATTATAATTTTTTTAAAGGCCCAAAATACTTGCATCCTCTCTTATGTGTTATTTCTCTACTCTCCCTCACTTCCATTCTTTCTTGGTAAGGCTAGTAAAATAGCGGAAGGGATGGCTTGGTTGGAGGATATTTATATTAAACATATATAAAAATATTATTTAGTGCCTGATGCCACAGCGCCACAAACCACATTGTGGTAGCATTGTAAGCTTAATCCCAAGTTATTATAGAAAAGAGAGTAGAGAGTCGTTCCACTCACCAACCAACATCGCTACCCTATACATTATATTTTCATAATTTCAATGAAATTCATTTCATTACATTTTGGGTTAATAAATGTAATACCCCAATATCAAATTTTATAGCATTTGTCTAATTTATTCTCTTAATTAATCAACTAGAGATTCTATGATTTCATCAACATAAATCAATTTAATGAAAGCATTTAAAATTTTATACATTAAAATGTAAATTTATATTCATCGCTCAAAATTCATATACAATAAGCAAGAGTTATGTAATACCATGAAAATATGAAAAGTGATACAAAAATCAATTTCTATTTGAAATAGAATGTTTCATGTTGTGCTAGTGAGCGCTGTGGTGCCAGTTTGAGAGATCAACAACCCTAGAAAATGTCATTGTGGCTTTTAAGTCTTTATTCAATAGTAATTATGTATTCAACATACAACACTGCAGAGATGGGCCTTAATGCATTAGGTTAGTAATAGTATTTTTTTTAAATATTTTATTATAAATATCCTAGCCACTTCTCCCACTGCCTTTTATCAAGGCTTACTATGCAAGGAAGAGATGTGGGGATGACAAGAAGGAAGAGAGAGGGAGGAGAGAGAAAGTTATTCATGGCATTTTCATATATTGATTCTATTCAAAGATTTCTTCTTTATATATCATTTTAAAAAAATAAATTGGAGACCATATGAACTCTGATTTCAGCAAATTTACAGTCAAACCGAACGTCTCATAAATATGAACCCAACGACACCAAATTCAACTCAATATAAGCCCATATGGGTCAAAATTAAAGACTTGAAGAACATTTAAAGGGTTCAAACCATAATTTGGATTACCAAACGATTTCCAAACATAGCATGCTTATAGTTGAATCGAGCAACTCGACGAGACAAATCCAACAAACCTAAGATCATTGAATTCTAATATCATTAGAGCCTTCAAATGCCCAATAAATAGACCATGGTCGAGGATTCAACATCGACCATCCATTTAAATCACTCCCAATTTACCCTTGATCTTCCACCTATTTACTAACCATGTACTCTCAAAAAATTATAAATAAATCTCTCATTTCTCATGAGAGAAGAACCAAGCAAGAATAGAAAAGAAGGAAGAAGAGAAGAGAAGTGAATGAAGCAAGAAAGCAAGAAGAGAAGGAAGAGACTCCTCCTCGACCACTGTCGAACTTTCACCTGGCAGTCAACCGATGCTGGAGTTCTACCCGATCGTCAATTGACGTCGGAATTATGCTTGACCATCGACTGACGTCGGAGTTATGTTCGACAACTGACTAAAATCAGAGTTCTGCCCGACAGCCGATTGACACCAGAGTTTTTCCCGATAGCTGACTAACGTCGAAGTTCTGCCCGATAACCGACTGACACCGGATTTCTACTCGACTATCCAACGTTTCCAAAATCTGATATTCATTTGTAACTGAATTTTAACCCGAGAATTGTAATATGATCATCCTCAGTTTTAGGGAAGGGTCGGCGACTTGTAATTTAAGCAAATACTAGCGAAATCCTTTCAACTGAGGGTGGCCCTGGGGTTTTTCCCTTTCCACAGTTTTCCATATAAAAATCTTGGTGTTATTTCATTTTATATTTGTGTTTTAGATATATGTTCAACCCTGAGATAAAAATTTCTAACTCTATCACCGCATATATTCTAGTCGCAATAGTTTGGCAACGTCTGTGAGAAACTATCTCATAATTCTAAGTATTTCCTCAATGGCCAATAGGCATAGCAATCATATCTTGGGAGCCTCTCACCCTAATATTCATTAATCTAAGAATCAATCTATGAATTGTTGATGCCAAGTATCTACCTCTTTTTACCATGTGTAGCAAAATATTACTGGAGAAGGAACTTTAGGGCCTTCCCTAGATGAGCGAATCAAAAAGATGGAAGAATCTTAGAACTATATTCTTTAACTTCTACGAGAGACTTAACAACTAGTGTAAGCACCAAGGGAGGAGGTTCTTCTCCCTCAAGATCCATCACTGACCGAAGATGTTCAACTCGATTCCTCTTCCTCCGCCAAGGAGGCATATGCAATCACATCAAAACAATAAACTTGCTGACACTGTATGTTCTACTCATCCTTTGCATACATGACGGAAATCTCGCATTCCTCTGGACATCCCTAAAGACTTAATCTGATCGCATATATATGAGCTACCTCACAATGCCCTAAGACATAAAGTATGAAGATTGGTCAAAGAAGAGTTCCCCGTGGGAGGTGTAAGACAACCTCTTTGTTAGTGAGACTTCCAGGAGTCATCACCCCTGATTGAAGATACTCTTGAGCACCACATTATAGCATGATTCAAACTACCAAGCATTGATTCCTCTGAAATGGACATCCGACTAGTACAAGCATATCAATCACTATAGAACCATTATGCATATCTAGTAAGCCTCAAACATGCTCATTAGCTAGGTTTTTCCTACTATCCTCAAAGGACATGTTCGAATGTGATTCTATTCACTTTTAGCTGGAATGATCACTACTTTTATCAAATTGGCCAAAGTGTTTGTCAAACAATTCGTTGCCAATTGAAGACTTGCTAAAGATTCTCACCTCTCTTGGATCCGTCAAAATGAAGGAGAATCAATGAAGTACTTTTAACAATTTTTCACTAAGGCTCGACAACTTTTTGGATTAGATCATGAATTGATGAGAGGAGTCTTTCTTGGAGGCCTCCTGTGATGCCCCAAGATCTAACTTGGAAAGAATGTCAATCAATTTCACAATAATTTACCAGAGTTATCTATAAACCTTCAGTAAGCAATCTATCAAACATCTATAAAATTTAAACATCAATATACAAGTCGATTCACATCTCAAAACATCATATACAATACTCAGGAACTAAACTATCAATACAAGTAGAGAAATCTATCCTGTCCTGAGTACAAAAGAATCATCTATCGATCAAAAGACAAAAACCTGAAGATCTGGATCAATTCCTATCTCCTGCTCCCGAGCCCTGACCTGAAAATATCAACCACATATAATGAGCTTTACAAAGCCCAGCAGGTCACCTAATACCTATAACTGAAATCAAAGCACGGCTATGCTATCAATATGCATGTCAGTCAATCACAGTCAATCAATCTATATCAGTCAATGGTCAATGAGTCTATGCAGTGGAAATCAAATCAGTAATCGATGCAATCCGAAAATCAATAGTCAATAAAACCAGTCAATGCAGCGGCAGGCAAATCAATCATTTCAATTTAATCAATAAATCAATATCCGTCAATCAAATCAATACGGTCAAATCAATACGATCTATTTAATGAAATCAATCGAGGAAAGCAATACGATAAATTTCAATCCATTCTGACAAGAAATCTATACAACAGTCAATACGGTGCAGAACAGTAGGCAGTAGTACGATGTCCATGTTCATGCTATCAATACAGTATCTATATCTATTAATGTCTATAACAATGCTCAGTAGTATCAATGTTCAGTAGTCAATCGATGAAATCAGTGAAATCGTACGATACAGTAAACCCGATCAAATCCGTAAAATCCGTAAATCAATACATTAAACATGCAATCAATACGATAATACTGAACAATGTATAATCAATGGTCATGTTGCTGTTGTAGAATTCATATTGCTGTTGTAGATATCAATACATTGGTTCTATGAAAAGAATCGTCACTCTATTGCCCGTCGGCCGCCCGTCGGCATATAATCTCCTTATGACTCCCATCGTTATATCCATGATCCATGATCTATGATTTAAAGGAAAGCCCGTCGGCCCACCATCCTGTACAGGTATCATCTCCAACCAATGTTCAACCAGGTTATACGTGTTTCAGTATCAATAAGCAATCAATAATCAATATTAGAGCAATCATATCAATAATCATAGGCATATCGATTCAATCTATCAATTTCAGTCAAATCAGGAATCATACAAAAATCGGGCAGAGTAACAGTAGTCTATCGAATTTACACAAAAATCCTGCAAAAAGACAAATTCTGAATTTCTCCAAATTACAACAGAATAACCACGGCATCAATACAAGACTATTATTCTATAGAAACCAAGTCAGAAAATATCCTGATAATTTTCTATTCGATAAAAACCGCGTAGAACCAATTCCGACCGGAAGAAAATTCGTAGAATACAGTCAAATCGTGTAGAATAATCATATCTATAACACTCTAAAAGTTGTGCGGTGAAAGTCGTGTCAATCTCAAATCGGGTCAATTATTCGACTACAAAAATATAAATCCGGACATATCTCGATAAAAATACAACATCTTTGAAAACAGAAACAGGATTCGGAGTCCTTACCGCGAAATAAACAAATCTTCTAACTGCGTCGTCGGACGAAAAGCGCTCCACGGGCTCCAAAACCAAGCTTCCTCTTCTCTTTCCTTCTCTTTCTCTCTCTTGCCTTTTCTCTCTCTCCAAAATGAATCCAAAATATCTCAAATCCGATATTTATCAACACTGATCGTCCTGGACGATCCAAATTTCGTCCTGGTACGATGGGTTCTCTGGACAAATTTCGTACAGACGAAATCCAAATTCGTCCCGGGCGACTTGCTCTCTGGATAGATTTCGTACAGACGGATCGTCCCGACTGCTCCAGGTTCGTACAGACGAAAATGGCAGATTTCTTCACAAATTTCTTCAGTTCGTCCAGTACTAAACCCAGTTCGTACAGACGAACTGCACTAAAAAAATCAGCTTTTTGAAGGGTTTTACAATCTACCCACCTTAAGAAAAATGTCGTCCTCGACATTTCCCTTAAGGGATCGAATGCAAAATCGCTACAAAGCAAATCCGTCCAATCAAAACTCAAATCAAAATCAAATCGAATCAAAATCAAAATCAAAACTCGTCGGAATCCATACAAAACAAACAATGCAATCAATCAAATGTCAATATGCAATGTTCATATGTCAATATCAATTGGTTAGTCAAATCTATCTTACCAGTAGAACCTTCTGGTCGTTGCTGATCCTCACGATGCTGTAAACTCTGTAGACTGTAGATGCGTGGCACCACTGGAGGAAGTGTAGGAGGTCGTGGTGCAACTGTCTCCCTCTGATCCCTGACAGCTCTATCATCCATCCTGTTTGCTGATCTCTCACTGTAGGCCCTCGAGCCAACAGTCCTCTGTTGTCCTGTACCCGTGCCAGAATCAGTCCTTCCACCCAGTCCTTTTTGAGGACAATCTACTGCTCTGTGCCCTTGTTGTCCACAGTAAAAACACTGTCCCGTCAATAGGTAGCACCGACCCGCATGTCGTTTACCACAGTGAATGCACTCGCCAGAACCACCAGACGATACTACCGATGCAGATCGTGATGCAGATCCCGATGCAGATCCCTTCGAACCCTCATACCTGCTTTTCTTCTCTCTATCTCTGTCTCTATAAGAATCATCTCGTCGTACCTCATCTCTCCTCCTTCTGGTATCCTCGTACCTCGGTACCGGTGTTGCTAAATCAATCTCTATCAATCGAGCTCGCTCCACTAGCTCAGAAAACTCATGGATCCGGAAAGGTACTAGTGGATGCCTCAGCTCTCTATTCAATCCATGTAGAAATCTATAGCACTTTTCTTCGGGAGTAGGAATCAGATGAGCAGCGTACCTCGAAAGTGCAGTAAACTCGGCCTCGTACTGCATCACTGACTTACGGCCTTGTTCCAATCTCATGAAAGCTTCCTGCATCTGTCGCTGAGCTGACGGTGGTACAAACCACATCCTGAACACTGCAGTGAACTCATCCCAGGTGATCTCAGCATTGGTTTTCCCCTGGAATTTCTCTCTCTGCTGTCCAATCCACCATCTCTCCACTTCTCCTTCAAATAGGAACACAGCTAATGGTACCTTTCTATTTCCCGGACACTGCATGCTGTCAAAAATCTTTTCTACTCTCAGGATCCAATCCTCAGCAGCCTGTGGTCCCACAGCTCCTTTAAACAACGGAGGCTTCAGCTTGTGGAACATCTGCAAATGTCTGTCTACCTCTTCTTCCTTGCTTCCACTCATCTTGCTCTGGGCATCCCCCATAACATGTGCAATCGCAGTAGCCAACTGCATCATACTCTCTGAAGGCACTGGAGCTGCGCTGTGTTGCTCATTTGGTACACTGGATTCTGCTGGAGGATCCATATCTTTTTCACCTGCACAATTCAAAACTAATGATACACACATACAATGATGTATGCCAATGAAGCTCTTAAAGCTACCCAATCTACCCAACTCTCAATCCAAACCTACAACTCTGGTAACAATCCATTCTTCCAATAACACTGCTCTGATACCAACTGTGATGCCCCAAGATCTAACTTGGAAAGAATGTCAATCAATTTCACAACAATTTACCAGAGTTATCTATAAACCTTCAGTAAGCAATCTATCAAACATCTATAAAATTTAAACATCAATATACAAGTCGATTCACATCTCAAAACATCATATACAATACTCAGGAACTAAACTATCAATACAAGTAGAGAAATTTATCCTGTCCTGAGTACAAAAGAATCATCTATCGATCAAAAGACAAAAACCTGAAGATCTGGATCAATTCCTATCTCCTGCTCCCGAGCCCTGACCTGAAAATATCAACCACATATAATGAGCTTTACAAAGCCCAGCAGGTCACCTAATACCTATAACTGAAATCAAAGCACGGC
Organism: Dendrobium nobile; assembly: GCA_022539455.1. Classification (NCBI taxonomy): domain Eukaryota; kingdom Viridiplantae; phylum Streptophyta; class Magnoliopsida; order Asparagales; family Orchidaceae; genus Dendrobium; species Dendrobium nobile. The sequence continues at coordinate 48,857,331 of CM039724.1, read as the reverse complement.
TATGCTATCAATATGCATGTCAGTCAATCACAGTCAATCAATCTATATCAGTCAATGGTCAATGAGTCTATGCAGTGGAAATCAAATCAGTAATCGATGCAATCCGAAAATCAATAGTCAATAAAACCAGTCAATGCAGCGGCAGACAAATCAATCATTTCAATTTAATCAATAAATCAATATCCGTCAATCAAATCAATACGGTCAAATCAATACGATCTATTTAATGAAATCAATCGAGGAAAGCAATACGATAAATTTCAATCCATTCTGACAAGAAATCTATACAACAGTCAATACGGTGCAGAACAGTAGGCAGTAGTACGATGTCCATGTTCATGCTATCAATACAGTATCTATATCTATTAATGTCTATAACAATGCTCAGTAGTATCAATGTTCAGTAGTCAATCGATGAAATCAGTGAAATCGTACGATACAGTAAACCCGATCAAATCCGTAAAATCCGTAAATCAATACATTAAACATGCAATCAATACGATAATACTGAACAATGTATAATCAATGGTCATGTTGCTGTTGTAGAATTCATATTGCTGTTGTAGATATCAATACATTGGTTCTATGAAAAGAGTCGTCACTCTATTGCCCGTCGGCCGCCCGTCGGCATATAATCTCCTTATGACTCCCATCGTTATATCCATGATCCATGATCTATGATTTAAAGGAAAGCCCGTCGGCCCACCATCCTGTACAGGTATCATCTCCAACCAATGTTCAACCAGGTTATACGTGTTTCAGTATCAATAAGCAATCAATAATCAATATTAGAGCAATCATATCAATAATCATAGGCATATCGATTCAATCTATCAATTTCAGTCAAATCAGGAATCATACAAAAATCGGGCAGAATAACAGTAGTCTATCGAATTTACACAAAAATCCTGCAAAAAGACAAATTCTGAATTTCTCCAAATTACAACAGAATAACCACGGCATCAATACAAGACTATTATTCTATAGAAACCAAGTCAGAAAACATCCTGATAATTTTCTATTCGATAAAAACCGCGTAGAACCAATTCCGACCGAAGAAAATTCGTAGAATACAGTCAAATCGTGTAGAATAATCATATCTATAACACTCTAAAAGTTGTGCGGTGAAAGTCGTGTCAATCTCAAATCGGGTCAATTATTCGACTACAAAAATATAAATCCGGACATATCTCGATAAAAATACAACATCTTTGAAAACAGAAACAGGATTCGGAGTCCTTACCGCGAAATAAACAAATCTTCTAACTGCGTCGTCGGACGAAAAGCGCTCCACGGGCTCCAAAACCAAGCTTCCTCTTCTCTTTCCTCCTCTTTCTCTCTCTTGCCTTTTCTCTCTCTCCAAAATGAATCCAAAATATCTCAAATCCGATATTTATCAACACTGATCGTCCTGGACGATCCAAATTTCGTCCTGGTACGATGGGTTCTCTGGACAAATTTCGTACAGACGAAATCCAAATTCGTCCCGGGCGACTTGCTCTCTGGATAGATTTCGTACAGACGGATCGTCCCGACTGCTCCAGGTTCGTACAGACGAAAATGGCAGATTTCTTCACAAATTTCTTCAGTTCGTCCAGTACTAAACCCAGTTCGTACAGACGAACTGCACTAAAAAAAATCAGCTTTTTGAAGGGTTTTACACCTCCATCCTAGACCCTTTTATTTGGCACTTATGCGAGACATTATTCATTTATAAGCCAACCTGATCCATCACGTATAGGCATAAATCATTACAAATGAAGCTATAAATGCTCATAAAAAATAGTTCAAGCAAATAAATGGAAAGCGCAAGTGTACCAGGTATGTATAATTCATTCTCATAACAAAAGAAATAATGGAAGAATAGTCTATCTCATAGGCCCCCCATCACCATGAAGGGAACCTCGATAAGAGAAAGAGTATACACCACTCAACACATCTCGAGTAAATGTGTTGATGTCCATCCGAGATCAAGAGACTATGAAATGGCTGAATCCTTTGAAGCCGAATACACTATCAAATTTTGTAAGCAACTAAAAGATTAAATTGAAAGGCTTATCCACCAAGGTTATCTTTGACGGTTTTATTCGAGATCCACCTGCTCGAGAAGAAGCTCATCCTATTGGGAGCAAAATTAACAATAATAGAGATAACCATTGAATAATTTTTTTTAATAGTTAGTGAAATTTAGACCATCGTAGGAGGCCCCTTATTATCTAGATCAGGTCTTATTGGTTGTAGATGAAAGCCCGACATCAAAGAAGGACCATATTGATCATTCTATTACATTTGATGATTCTAATTTAAAGGAATTAAAAATCCTTCATCAATATTCACTTGTCATTAAGATTCGCTTGTCATTAAGATTCGCTTGTGATTAATGCAGGGATAGGTAACCCGTGTTATAATATCAAAAGAATTCTTATGGATAATAGAAGCTCTGTGGATGTCTGGGCTTGAGAATCGGCTTGTACGAGCGTAAGGGATAATCAATCTCCTAGTTGAACTTGAATAATTTTCTTGACAAACTACACACTCCATCTAGTTTATTGTAGTAAAGTTGGAATTAACTTACAACGCTATCTATAAAAGGCTACTACAGTCAATCTTTGAAATCATAGCCTCCATCCCCCACCTTAAAATGAAGTTTCTATATCCGGCAAGAGTCAGTGTTGTACGAGGAGATCAACAAAACTTTTTTTTTGTAAAATAAAATTATAAATTCAATGTACAAAATTCTAAAAATATTACATTATCAAAAACTGAGATAGACAAAATGTAATCTATCTCGAACCGAGCAACTTTTTTAACTGGGAAGACGACTAAAAATGATTTGAAGAAGTCTAAAATAAACTTTCTATCACTAGAGAACTCTCTCTCTCTCTCTCTCTCTCTCTCACACACACACACACACACACACACAAGGCATTACTCAAACAAAATAGAATGAAATGAATAAAGGATCTCTATAGTTTTAAGTGCAGAATTTGATCCAGCATTTAGGTGCCACTGTTTGAGTGCCAGGGTGCTATTTTATTTTTCATTTCCCGAGCCCACAATGCTCGGGCGCCACTATTAAAACTACGGGTGCCAAGACCAGTGCCAGGGAGCTAGACAACACAACACCTAGGTGCTTCAAGGAAAAAAATTTTAGATTTCACAAATATGCATTCAGACTCATGACTCCACTGTAGAACAAATGCAGATCTTTTTCATACACATAAATCACTTTCAAACACATACAAAAGAGTTTAAAGTGCAGAGATTCAAATAATTACCTCTTTCGAATCAAATTAAAATAAGCTAAACTGAACTCTGAATCTAGAGATACCACTACTTTAACCCATAAAATTAGTATGACAATAAAACAATCTCTCTAATACTTCTCAATGAAATAGAACCTAATTGCTTGTGCTAATGAAACACACCACACTCCATGTAAAACAAAATGGGACCATGCCTTAATTAGAATATAATATCACCTTTATATCTATGGCCTATTATTTTAATCCGAATTAATTAATTAATTAACATGATCATATTATTAATTATATGGGCGTTAGTTAATTATTGGAGGGGAGTATTTTTAGGTACTAAATAAATGTAGAGATGGGCATGAGGTGTACAAGCCTTCAAGGAGCATGTAGGGCATAGGAATTGACTACGTGGATATGATGACCTAGTGACATGTAGGACAACGGGTCCCACCTTTTTTTTATTTAGAATAAGTTTACTTAAATATTAATTATTGTTTTTTTTTTGTTGCATTCTTTTATTAGTTTGTCTTGTAATTATCAATATTTAACATAAAAAATAAAAAAAATCTTTTCTTTACTAATTTTTTGAAAAATAGAAAAAGTCATCACTTTGTAATTTTATGAATGGAAGTAAAATAATGATGATGTATTAAAAAATGCTTATTTAATAAAAAAGAATGTAAAAAAATTTTTTTTTTAATGATTAAAAATATTATCACTCAATGAAATAATTTATTTGAGTGCTTTTTTTGTCATAACTAAACAATTGAGAGAAAATCAAGAATGAAATGCAATTTATTATTTACTAGTTTATCTCACATAATGATTTGATTGAACCAACATAAGTAATTATTATAAATTTTTTTGCATTAAAAATGGGTGCTTGCTTTAGCACGGAGAGTTTAATGTCTTAATTTTATACGAAGATCTATTAGTTGTGATAAAATGAAAAGTTTCACGGGAGAAATCAGAATTTTACGTAGAAAATTAGGATTAACCTAATTAACATGATCCATTTTGTAAGTATGATTATAGATGTCCACCCTTCCCCTCATTACGAAAGATGGGATTACCAAATTTAGAACACTAGCTTGACCTCATGTAGTTAAGGCTGTTGATGGCGATCAAAAGATCGAGATTAGGTGATGATGGTTGGCCAAAGATAGTCGGGTGATAGCAGTCGAATGATGACAGTTTGACAAAGATAGTTAGGTGCTGATAGTTGTGCACATCCAATCGATTGGGCCGCAACAATTGCTTGCGGTGCTCTTCGACGTAGCATTGGAGATTCTCTACATTTCTTCAGATTTCTATGCACTCTCCAAATTCAACTCAAGGGGAAAGCTTCTCATCATGTGAAGAATGAAGGTTCAGTTATAATTTTCTACATTATAATTTTCATCATTTCAATAATTGCATCGAGATTCATATTTGACCAAACAATTTATCTAATGACACATAAAAAGATAAATTTTCATTCAACATTTATTAAATAAATCTTAAAATTATTCATGAAATTATTATTTTATACCATTTTCATTTATTTAAGCTAAAACATGTTAGTCCTTAATCATGTGTTAGGATTGGCCAAATATACAACTCAATTAACACGCATGTATGATTAATTAATTAATTAATTTAGTATAGTGAGGCCATCAAGGTGTTTTAAAAATCATAGAGAGGAGAGGAGGCTGTGGAATCCCTTTGGTCAGCATATTAAGGAGGCCATAATTATTGTTTTTGAACATGGAAGATTAGCTTTTTCTTTAAGCATGATAGCTGTTTAATTGACATTATTTTACCCCATTTTTTTATTTTGGAAAATAGAGATGAGAGACTATGTGGAATTAATATTTCTTAATTGAGGGTGATAGCTATATGTTCAAATATTATTATTTTAGTTAATTTATTTAATTATTAATATTGAAATAGTATTTAGATTACTGGTACATAATGTTGTGCAAGGGATTCGGATTTAAGCTGTGCAAGATCTTCATATCATAGAATATTACTGACGAGGATTTGAAGAATTGGACGGATGAGATCAAGAACGGTTGGGTCTCTTTATAGGCTTCCTTAGGAGTTTGGTGGTTAGGCTTTAGGATGGACTTTAACCTCGATTAACATCTTTAATAGATCTTATGGGTTGAAAAAATATAATAGATAGTTAAGTCATAAGTTATTATATATATATATATATAATAACTTTAAATAGAGCCCTCATTCTACACAAAGGGGACTCAAGTGAAGAGAGAGAAGAATAAGAGAAGAAGAAGGAAAAGGGGAAAAGGCGAATCCTCTCCTCCTCGACCACCGCCGGAGCTCCTCCCGCCGCCTGAATACGCCGGAACTCTGCCGGATTTTTGGGAAACGACGGGATTCTGCAAAACTTTGTAAATTTGCTTCAAGTTGTAATTTGATCGTCCCGATTTGTGGGACGAATCAGTTTCTTGTAATTTACAAAAACGCTAGTGGAATTTCACAACTGGACGAGACCCCGTGGTTTTTTCTCTTTTTGGGTTTTCCACGTATAAATCCCCGGTGTTCTTTCATTTTCATGTTTGTGTATTAAATATACGTGCAACGCTCGGACGCGAATTTATAAACTCTATAGTCGCGTATTTTCTAGCACGCAATATATATATATATAACAACCAAGGTAGTAGGTTGTTATGAAATGTGGAGTTCATTGTTAATCAGGTAGAAATTGATTGAACTTGTGTACGATATATATTACGTATGGGCGAGATAGGTTCATATGCAATAATCATCTCGTTGGATATCTAGGTTGGGAAGCATCGACTAGGTGGTCACTATCATATGCATTTAATTTAGTGTTAGGATCCATAAGAATTTTATTCGGCTTATGGCAAAGACTTCGTGTTTTCCAACAACTATATTGTATAATGGTTCTATGAAACCATAATGCCTATGATAGATTGAAAAACTTCAATGCCTACAAAATATATTTTAAGTCAACCGATTCTATGAGTTTGATTTGAGTACGAAGGAAAGTTTTCAGGGAGTTGATGGTGGATATTAAGTATCCAATGATAATTATATAATTGACGTAGGCCATTAATGTAACAAAAATAGAGCTAAATCCTTTTGTGATTAGTAGGTAATCAAATTTGAATTGGGTGAACCTAAAATAAAATAGTGAAGTTAATAACTCAGTACCATTGATGATGCAATACCTTCTGCTATAAAATTTTGACATGTTTGATCCATTCTGGTGAGTTCGCATGAATTCATATGTATATTATATATTATAAACATGTTATGTATGTGTTTAAATAGTTTGGTGTGCATGTGATCTGTTCCGAAGCAGTCCAAGGGGATCTGTGTGCAAGAATCTGAATCTTGAATTTTCCCTTACGGTCGTTGCAGCTTTGGGACAGCAATTTCATTGAAAATTATAGTCCTAAAAAAAGCCAACTTTACGAGGTTCCTCTAAAACCCAGCATCACTAGACCTTATAATTTTGATGTTCATTACTTCTTCAAGATTATTCTCATCATAAGCTACAGTAAAAAGCACATCTTAGCTGGAACATTGTCAATAATAGTCCCAGACGGACATCAATGGCATAAATTACATTAATTTTAAATATAATTAGCATTTATTACATCATCAAATTTAACACCTATTAATTAGACACTGGTTGGACCATCAAATCTTGAATATCTCATTTTTCGATTCTTTATTTGATCCAATTTTCACAACCTTGGATAACCATGTCATACATCTATAAAGATAAGATGTAACACATTTTTTTAATTGCCTAGTTTTGTTTTTTTTTTTTTTTTTTCCGATAGAAAAAGCTTTTAGGAATTCTCTTGGTACTACTCACCAAAATATGAAATCACTAGGGATTTTGCTCAATTCTTAAATCATGTGAGGAGATGATTAAACATCAATCTTAAATGGAATTGAATACATAAGAATATTAGAAATTTATTGAAGGAACATGTTCAACAATAAATATGAAATTAATGAACATTATAAGAGACAGTTTAATGTAAAGCATTCATGGAAGTAACTATTGGCTTTAGGTCTATTTCAACATTTAATAATCATTAGTTTAGATTTTGGGTCAAAACATTACCATAAATATCCACATAATAGCCTTTAGAAGGGGAAAGCTACAACTATACATCATCATCATCAACATCTTGAAATTATCTCAATGCTTCAAAATATTTTTATCAGTCTTTTATGCTACATTGATGTAAAAGAAACCCAATTGATAAAATAAATATCTATTTATCATTTACAAATATCATATTTATCATGAAATTTGCAAAAAAAAAAAAAAATCAATTTTCAATCTTCAATGTTGATACGACGTGCACATCAATATCTTATGACATATTGGTGTTAGTGAGGTTTGAATATAAACCATCAAAATTTGGTATTTTGAAACTCATATGAAGGATATAGCCCCTTTTAGGATGATCTATTTGACTATTAAAATGTTATTATGAAAGTTTTTGTAAAAATTCAAAGTAGGGAAATTGCACAAACCTAAAAAATAACATCGTGTTAATGTTGCAAATCTTACTAGGTCACATAGAGCAACAATCTAGTAGCATGATGATCCTTTTACCTATTATACCACTAAATTTCATCAAGATTCATGATAGCCTTCTAATCAACCCAATAAAGCACGCGATTAGTAGTCTCAATCTCAAAGCGATCTATATAAATTGTTCATTTAATTCAAACATGTAACAATTCCAAACTTAGGGCCTAATGCCCCGTCAATTCATTAACTATCATTGAGTGTATGATTGTCCAATAAGCATTTCAAATATAACAAGTTATGGTTCTTCACCATTTGATTGATTGATGAATGAAAATTGTCACAATAAAGGGATGATTTATTTTATTCTGTCTCTAAAAAAAGGACATGCCTCATTAATCCATTGTACATATTAACAAATGAAAAAAATGCTATTTGTATTAAAAATTATAAATATCCCCTTGAAAGAAGGTTTTTTTTCACTCCAAAATATATTATATTGCATTTGTTTTATAATTATTTTGGTTTCATGTTAGGCATTAGAGTAATTTAAGAGAAATCCAACCTTTGATTATGTGTATATTGGGGTGTCAAGCTAAATTTGATTCTGACTCGAAAATAACCTAGCATGAATATGATCAGTCTAAAAATGGCTCATTTATTAATCGGATCAAAAAACTCTGACACGAACCCAAACCTAACCTAACACTACTAAAAATTATTAAAATTTTGGCAGGTTATTGTTAATCCATCCCAAAATGAGTACAATTATCTAATTTAGATATAAAAGCGAAAAAAAGTTACAATTTTGTAAAAAATTTCATTTAAAAATTAAGCAAATAATTAAAATTTTAGTTCCCAGTTGATCTGAACTCAGTCCAATTTTCTTGATTAACTCACCCTAACCCTAACCCAACATGCATTTTACACGGATTCACCTATCGAACTTTTTATTTCATAATATAGTAAAAATTTTTATATCAGATCCAATGTTAATATCTCCATACGAATATGAGCATATAAAATATTATATCTTTCAAGAGAATCGATAGGTCCAAAATCATTATCTCCCATTCAATAATATTTATCTAATTTAAACATCAAAATACATTGTAATAGGTTAAAAATTGACATATTTGCATTTCATTGTCATTTATTCATAATTTATGATGTTTTTAGGCCAAGAACATCAAATGGTTAAATCCATGTATCACCCATCAATCAGATTCTGGGCCTACTTTCGGTGGGCCTCAACAAGGCCGTTCTTTATGTTACCCGTTGTTGAAATGGGCTTATTGTTAACAAAAAAATATTGTTAAATGCTGTAATTTTAAATAGCCCTAATTGAATTGCTAATGGAACCTTAAAATTATAATTACAAAATTTTCTTCTAACCCTAATCATTTCAAACCAAATTCAAAAATTTTGTTAATGAAAAGGAATTATATTAAAAGTTGTTAAATTTGCTTTAAAATTGATGCAGAATAAATGTTTCATACTAATCTTAAAAATTAACTCAATGATATTCGAGTTGATTTTTTAATATAATTTTTATCATGATATTTTGACATGATTTTTTATTTTTTACTTTGTTTCTTAGTTGGTTTAATACTTTAATGAGATAAGTTAATTAGGACAATTTTTTAGTTTTTTTAAAAAAATTGGTACTACCCAAAATTTTTCTTTTATTTATAATTCAAGGTGCTAGTGTAGAGACAATTCTCTTATCAGACTTTAATTTTTCTCGTAAATGGTGGAAAAACTATATGTTATGAGTAAAATTCTTTAGAGCTGATCAAAGCCTTAGTTGAATGATGATGATCGAAGGATAATAATTAGACAATAGTGTTTAAGGAAATGTACTCATATAAGATGGTCGAAGTATTGTTGTCAGGTGATTGTGATTCAATATTTTGAGTAAAATGATGGTGATCAAAGGGCAATGATAAGGTAATTGTTAGATATTTGTTTCTAGATTTAGGTTTGCTTTGTGTAGGTGTCTTGTTTGGCATGTATGGCCAATAGTGTTGCTCTTTTTATGTTGCCTTTGTGTAGCTCTTAGGTGCCTATTAATAGGCTTTAGCTTGTATTAGGAAAGCAGCCAAGGAAATATTGTTAGATCATTTTTGGCTCACGGATCTTCTCCCCTCTCCCTCTCTCCTCTCTCCCTCTCTAGATCTCGCAAGAAGATCTCTCAAGATCTTCCTCTTGAGTTTTAACAGTAATAATGGTTATAAGATCATAGTTAGATGATAGTAGTCTAATGACGAAGATCGTGATCAAATAATATAGGTTAGAGAAGCATGATCGAAGGATTGTAGTAAGGAGATGTTAGTCAAAAGACTATAGTCCAATGACGGTGATTAGAGGACCATAGTATAATGGAGTTTAAGAGATCGAACAAAATCAAGTGGTCGGGAGACCTTAGTAGGGTTTTAGCGGTTAAGACCATCGATTTGATTTTAAGCATGCAAGATTTTCAAATCATTTCATTGTCCAAAAAATAACTCGAATTTTTCTAATTGCTTTTTCATTGCTCAATTCGAGATTTCTTTGAACTCTAATTGAATTACTTTTGGTGTCGTTGAGTTCTTCTCATTAAGACATAAAATTTCGCTATAATTTTACAAAAAATAAAATTTGGGCAATCCTAAATTTAATTTTAAAATTTTCTAATTTAAATGTTTCATGACTTGTGTCCCATCAAGCCAACTTTTAAGGACTATCACTACTATTTATTATTTGCTTTTTTAATATCTAAAATTATTTAATACTTTCACATGCTTAAACCTACAACATATACTAACAACTTAGGTACTATCATTTATTATATTTTTGAATTTAAAATCTCTATAAAATATTATTTATTAACACTACACATTAATTTTATTATAAACCTCCACAATTTGTTTTATCTTTTAACGAAATTATTTATTTATCTTTTAAATATTTCATATTATTTATTATTATTTTATTTTATATTATTTATATTATTTGTTGCCATCAGCTTCCTTCTGAACGTGTACAAATATGCATCCGTATTATATAAATTAAACAATAATAAATTTTCAAACTGTTTAAATAATAATAAATTATACTAATTTTAAAATAAATAAAATAATTTTAAGTTTTATTTTGATCAGACTATATCAATGAATATAATCTAAAATTAATTAGTTTATTTGGCTTTTGTGATCTTTAATTATTTTTAATCTAATGATTTAAAAATCTTTTTATTAATATTAGTAATAAATTTATAATTATAAATTTGATTATAACTATTTTAAATATTATTATTAAAATAATGAATAGAAATATTCAAAGTTTGAATGTGGTCATTAGTTGATGTATGTTAAAAATGGAGCAATAATTAAATTCAACTTAATATAATCATATTCATTATTTTAATGATTAGATTAAAATAATAAGAATTAAATTAAAACATTAGAATTAAATTAATTAACTATTAGGCATATTAAAAGAGTTAGATTTTCTTTCATTATAAATTATTTTCTCATGGAATGAATAAATATTCTTATTTAAAATTGAAATTTGATACAATTAAAACATAAAAAATATATTTATTTATTTATATTTATTAAATAACAAACTGCCATTAAAAAATACTTTGATGTTTAGTGAGAAGAATTTTACGGAAGTTATAAATAAGATTTAAAAAAAGTGAGAAATTATTTGTGAGGAGGCCGAATGTAGCTCTACTTCTGGAGACCAAGCAAGTATAGTCACGTCAGCAGTATCGAGCCGCGGTACCGAACAGTACCAAGTCGTGGGATGACGTGGCGTATTCTGGTTGAATTCTCGGCATCATTCGGCCTCTGCACATAATTTTTTTTTTTATGTGTGGATATTACAGAAAGAACCCTCGGATTTTTTTCTTTGTCTACAATCAAAGCACAACTACACACAGCTCTCCTTGGCCTATTGGTTGAGAACTTAGGCTTTCAACTAAGAGGTCTGGGGTTCGAGTCTATGTGTATGCGTTGTGTGTGTTATTGCGTTCGGTCACCTGACATGCGGACATCCAATCGGACACGCCACCTCACCCGGATGCACTGGGCCCGGTATTTTTGAATGACGTAGTGCGTTTTATTGGTGTCCGGACGAATCCGGACACCGGACACAATAATTTGCAGTGTGAGCTTGTCTTGACCTAAATGTCAAAAAAAAAAATCAAAGCAGAACTACTAAAATTGACTGCTAGAGAGAGAAAAACAGGACGGTTTCCCACACAATAATCTCTGAACGAGTTGAGCCAACTTCCAAAATGCTCGAAAACAAGCTAAGGTTTTTCACTAACGCAGAGATCGAGCTGTACAGGATTCCGATTTTTTTTTTTAAAGATCTTGAAGGCGGAATGCAATTGGATAGTGGCGGCACGATTGACAATCCTGCTGTTCCTCTGAATCCCTCGATGTAGGATTTTGATAGATGTATCTGTTCCAGTAGGGTAAACAATCGATTTATTATGCATCTTCCTATTTTGATTTGCCTGTCTTTCTCTCTACTTAGGGTTTCTAGCCATGGCTTTACCATTACTGCTATTGCGCACAGCTTACTAGTTATCACTCTCACAGAATGTTTTTTCAGCCTGTGAACGGCCTTTTTGTTGAATCTTTAGGGAACAAGATGACCTGCGTGACAGGTTTTGGATGTGCTATGTTGGAATCGTATCGTTGTAGGGTTATTCATTACAATTTGATTGTACGGTGATTTTCTGTTTAAACTCCATGATTGATAGACAGACAAATGCGCTGGAGCGTTGGGAGTGTTTGATATAGCCAAAGAAAAACAATTTGTTATATTGTCCTGGTATAGGAACAATATTCCTTGTAGAAAATTCTTTGTTTTTGATGAAGAGTGGTTTAATTTGATTTTTGTTTCATGATTTAGTTGTTCTAATCTGAACTATGGTGGTTTTTCAGTGGGATCGAGTATCTGTGAGGGCATTAAAATGGTGAGTGAATGTTCAGAAGCTTTGTTTTGATGGACATTCTTCACATCTAATCTGTATACCACTGAGCACTGGTGTTTATTCTTCTTTTCTTTGGGTATGAAAGTTTGCTTTTAAGTCTTTTGCCTTAAAGAGTTGGAGAATGGACAAATTATACTGTGCGAAGTCCGGACGGAAAGAACCGTCCAGACATGTCAGTGTACACACACTGTGTGCAAAATTGTATACAATGTGATGCCGTCGCTGGGATCTCCGAAAACCTGTAGGAAAAAGAATCGCAAGCCAAGCAATGGAACAGGAAACGGAGCGATATGCTCCAGGGAAATTTGTATATTGATAAGAGGATTAACAATTCACTGAAAATGTCTCAGCCCTCTCTTGTCCTATAAGTATAATTCTATCTTTCTAAATAACTGGAAAATGCTATAAAAGAGCAAAATAACATAAAGCCAACTAATGAAGCAGAGAGGCGAAAAGGTAAAAGAAACGATAGTGGAGCGTATCTGGCCGTTATTCCCGGATGTGTTGTGCCGCAGGCACAACATAGTGCATCAGTCCTCCCCTGGTTCAGAAGAGCTCGACTCCGACGAGCTAATGTTGATGATGCCTCCATCGGGTGGTGAGTAGGGCCAAATATCAGCGACGTTGAAGGTTGAGGAGGTGTTACATCCCGCTGGTAACGCTACGGAATATGCATTGTCGTTTATCTTTGCCGTAATGGGAATTGGTCCAATCTTACGTCGAGAAAGTTTAGAATACGTGCCCGGCGGAAACCTTTCTCGACGAAGTCTTACCATGACTAAATCACCAACATTGAACAAACGCTGTCGCTTGTGCCTATCTGCGGCTTCCTTGTATTTCAAGTTGGAATTGATAATCTGGCGACGAACTTCCGACAACATGTCCGCATAATCTCCAGCGAAATTAGCAGCAGATTGTGACTTACACTTCGGCAAAATAGAAAGATCAAGAACTGTGTTTGGAGGCTTTGTGTAGACAATGCTGAATGGTGTTTTTCCTGTGGCCGACTGGTCATCGAGTTATAAGCAAATTCCGCTATACTCAGTGCGTCTTCCCATTGACGCGGATGCTCTTGCACCAAGCACCGAAGCAGATTACCCAGCGTGCGGTTGACGACCTCGGTCTGTCCATCCGATTGCGGGTGGTATGCGGAACTGAGACGAATGTCGGTACCAAGTCGTTTCCATAGTTCCCGCCAAAAGTTGCTTATGAATTTGACATCCCGATCGGATGTAAGGCTACGGGGCACTCCGTGCAATCGGACGATTTGCTCAAAAAACAAGTTAGCAATAACTAATGCGTTGGCTGTCTTTTTACATGCTAGAAAATGGGACATTTTTGAAAAACGATCAACGACAACCATGATGGAGTCATTACCTTTCTTAGACCGTGGTAGTCCCAACACAAAATCAAGACTGAGATCCTCCCAAATAGAATCCGGCACGGGAAGGGGCATGTATAAACCTGTATTTTGAGCACCTCCTTTGAAGCTTTGGCAGATTGGGCAGCTATCAACAATGCGGAAAACGTCACGCCGGAGGCGTGGCCAGAAGAAACGAGCCTGCAGTTGTCGTAATGTGTTATCTCTGCCTACATGAGCAGCCAAGGCACCGGAATGGGGCTTCTCTAATCAAGTGCGGACGCCAAGATGACACAGGCACACATAATAAATTATGTTTGAATAGGAAGCCATGGCGTATGGAGTATTCATTGCTCTCTGTTTGTTCATGGCAGTGAAGCCAAATGAGACTAAAATCCGGGTCATTAGGATATAAATCTTTAAGCAGCTCTAACCCCGTCAATTCAGTTTGTAAAGTGAGCAGTATATTTCGTTTTCGGCTTAAGGCATCCGCTACCTTATTGTCAGAGCCGGGCTTGTGCTTTATAGTGAATGAGAAGCGCTGAAGGAACATGAGCCAGCGAGCGTGCATGCGATTTATCGATTTCTGACTATGAAGGTACTGTAGTGCTTTATTATCACTACACAAGATAAAATCTTGATGGAGCAAATAGATTCCCACTGTTTTAAGGCCCGGATGACAGCATAGAGTTCCTGTTCGTACGCAGCCCATTTTTGGCGAGATGTGCATAACTTCTCGCTAAAAAATGCTATGGGTTTGCCCTCCTGCGAAAGCACGGCCCCCACACCAGTTGCTGAGGCGTCAGTATCGACAGTGAAAACCTTATCGAAGTTAGGTAACGCTAACACAGGGGCGGTACTGAGAGCTTTTTTAATTGTCAGGAAGCTGTTTTGCTGCTCTTCATTCCAAGCAAACGTCTTGTTTTTCAAACAATCAGTTATAGGTGCCATAATCATGCTGAAATTTTTGATGAATTTGCGGTAGAAGTTAGCGAGGCCATGAAAACTTCTAACCTCAAAAAAATTTTGTGGCACAGGCCATTCCGTGACGGCTGCCACCTTCTTTGTGTCCACTTGGATGCCCACGCCAGAAATCACAAAACCAAGGAAATAAACTGTGGAAACTCCCCATTCACATTTTTTTTGTATTAATTACAAGCTGCTGTGTCTCTAATGTCTTGAAGAGTAGCTCCAAATGTTCCAAATGTTGTTGCCACGCGGTGCTGTAGACAAGAATGTCATCAAAGTATACAATACAGAACTTGCCCAAGAAAGGTTTTAAGACTTCATTCATCATGCGCATGAAGGTAGAGGGGGGCGTTGCATAGCCCAAATGGCATGACCGTCCATTCAAATAAGCCTTGCGGCGTTTTGAAAGCCGTCTTCCATTCGTCGCCGGAACGAATGCGGATTTGGTGGTAACCGCTCCGCAAGTCTAGTTTCGAGAAGATAGAAGCTCCATTTAGCTGGTCTAGCAGTTCATCGACGCGCGGCACTGGGAAACGGTACTTAACCGTTATTTTGTTGATAGCCCTGCTGTCGACGCACATTCGCCAAGTGCCGTCTTTTTTTGGAACTAGTAATGCTGGCACGGCGCAGGGGCTCACACTCGGCTGGATAAGCTGTTTGTCCAGCAGATTGTCTACAATTTCCTGCAAGATAGTCAGCTCCTTAGGATTGAGCCGAAAATGTGGTAGGTTGGGTAGACTGGAGCCTGGAACAAAATCGATTTGATGTTGAATGTTGCGGAGAGGCGTAGTTTTTTTGCAGGCAAATCTTCTTGCGTGAGTTCAGGATACCGCTGAATGATCTGTTGAATTTCTGCTGGCCAAGTTCTCTTTTCAGGAGTTGCAACATTCTCAGTAATTAGCAATGCATACATTGGCAAAAGCTCCTTCCAACATTGCAGCAGTGATGGACCCGTGACCAGATGTAAGGCGCCAGTATTGGGGGATGTAGCTCCCATCAGGTGATCTGCTGGATTTGGTAATAGGCGTAATCGACGGCCTTTCCACTCGATAGTGTAGATATTGGCACAGGGCAGTCGTATTGAGCCCCCGCGTCGAATTGCCATGGTCTCCCCAAAATGAGGTGGCACACGTCCATATCGACAACATCGCACACCACTTCGCACACATAATGCTTGCCTATCGAAAAACTGAGGCGGCAGGAATCGGTGACCGCAATCTCCACACCTTTCTTTACCCAACTAATTTTATAGGGGTTGGACCTCTTAGAAGTCTTCAATTGTAGTTTGTGTACCACAGTACGTGACACAACATTCTCAGTGCAACCACTATCGACGAGGAGTTCACAAACTTTTCCCGCAATTGTGCAGCGTGTCCTGAAGAGAGCATGCCTTTGGGACTTCAAATCCTGCCTTGGTGCTAATAAAAGTCGTTCTAGAACTGCCAGCAGAGGTTCTCCGTCATCTGCATATACATCCTCGGCGTCCTCATCACTGTCAGAATTCACTTCTGCCGAACCGTTGTCGTCTCCGACTTCTACAAAATTGGCTTGTTTCGTTGAGGGCACTCATTTGATTTGTGACCCCGCTGCATACAACGAAAACATTTAATGGTTGACGGTTTTGCGTAAGGATTGTCTCTAACTTGTGACTTTAACTTCTGTTGGTTGTTGTGTTCCGCAGTGACATTTGGAGCGTGCGAAGCTGACGCTTGTGGGGATTTATCAGTCACCGAGACTGTTTTGGAGCATTAGTTCTTGATTCATTCCACAGCTTCTTGTTGTAAGGGGTTTTATATCGGCTGTTGCATTTCAGCTCGCATGGCAAAATTCACAGCCTGAGGTAGAGACCACACCGAGTTTAACTCGAGCTTGTCTTGAATGCTTTCTTTGAGACCCCCAATGTAACGAGCTACCAATTGGTTGGCTGACTCGCTTAGATTGTTCCTTGCACTCAATCTGTTAAATTCTTCAGTGTATTCACTGACAGAGCGACTCCCCTGCTCACAATGTTGATAGCGCATATAAAGAATTTGTTCATAGTCTGTGGGCAGAAATTGCGCGCAAAAGTTGCTTCATACGGTTCCAATGTCGAACCGGCCCTTTTCCACTACGTTGTCTCAACTGTAGCGTTTGAGCCCACCAAGCGCTTGCTCCCCCCTTTAACCTACAAGCAACATACTTCACCTGCTTGTTAGGATCGATTTCCATATAGTCAAAAAAATTTCGACAGCCTTTTCCCAATCGAGATAATCCTCGATGTGCAAATGACCATCAAAAAAAGGAATATCAAGTTTAACTTTGAAGTCATTGTGATGATAATGCCTCTGTCGATGCTGGTCACGGAATTCAGATCGAATTGATTACCATATTCTTCGTCGTCTGAATCAACAGGTGGAATACCTCTGTATAGTGGAAGCTCACCGTCCGAATCCGACAGCTCCTGTACCATTGTCGGATCATGCTGCCATTGTCGCTCCCTCGCCATTTCTCTTCTTCGTCTGGGTCCGTTTGCTCTCTCGTGAGGATCTGGTCTGCGAACATGCGGTAGAGGTGGTCTCGCCCGGAGGAGATTGAACTCGCGGCGGAACTCTACCGTCAATCGCTGCACGTCGGCAGCGATGTCGTCAATTCGACGATTGAGGTTTTCCTGGTTTGCCCAAAGTGAATCGATAGTCCGCGATTCTTCGGCTACTGCTTTGCC